>BQNB010015418.1:0-30690 GCA_026074375.1 Tanacetum coccineum
TTCTGATTGTTTTTTTGCATGTTTATTGTGTTTAGAGTTGATTATTGTCACCATAAAACCTGTGCCAGTCTCTCAGGCTGAAAAACCCTCATATCCATTAGAAGCATATATAGCATAGGTTTAACAAGTAATTAGAATTAACGTAACTAAAGTAATTAAAATACTGATAGATTATAAGGTTAACGACCTCGCTCTTAGTGTTCGACACCCTACTTACCACGAAACTCCACCCGATCGGGCACACTACCCGTTAAAGTGTTGTTTTAGGATAAGTCGGCTAAATATAAATTTAAAACATGGTAATCAATAAATTGACCCTATACGACAGCACATCAGTCCCCCTTTTTTCCTTGTGTTCATCCACAGCTAGCAACACACACACACACTCATCTCATTGATTTTTTTGTTAGTTGTTTCCCATGGTACAAGACACATTCCACAATTTCCTCACATTGGTTCCCTATGGTCTCAAATAACACAGGATCCCATTTTTGCTTAAGTATTAAGCATCTACCTATTCATCCTAGTTAGTCATTTCTTACACACACTAAAACACACACAACAAAAATCTCTTCTTTCTCTCTTCTTTAGGGCTCGACCGAAATACACACTACACACTCTTGGTGTGTGTTTTTATTGATCTCAAATATTGGGTTACTTTGATGCTATTGGTTCATTTGTGGTCATATTCGGGTTAGATACAAGATCATTTTCGGGTTATTCTACATCTTTCTCCTTCACTCTTGTAAGAAAACTTCATCTTTTTCTTTTCCTTCATATTTTGTGTATCATCTAAGCATATATCTCGAATCTCTTGAAAAATCATCACCTATGTTTGCGTAAATTGATTTTTATAAAGAAACTAACAAAAATAAATGGTTGTATAACTTGTTTATGTTTTTGAACTTATTCTTAATATTATTGTACTTTTGGGTTAAATATATGATTTTATGTGTTAAAAGTGGTACTTAGTGTTATTGTAACAATCGGTGGAAGGGATAGGTTGTCTTGAAGTTGTTTGAGTGTTGGTATCAATCGGTGGAAGGGATTTAGGCTAGAAATGAAGTTGTGATGTTTTTGGCTAAAAATATAGTGTAGTTTGGTATAATATACTTGCTGTCCGAAAATGTTATTAGGTGTAACGAACGGATAAAATTCTTTTGAGAAGTCAAAACCTTAAAAACATGTTAGTATGCTTAAATACGTGGATATAAAGATCGCTAAAAAGGACTTAAAACTAGTGAGTTATGACCAAATGAAGTTTGCGTAAAAACTAGTAACTTTTCCAGCCAAAAACTGTTTTCAACACATTCTGTCCAGTTTACGTTTTCGTGTTTTGACCCATTTCGAGTCCGAGTCGGGTAAAACTTATAAAAGAAAACTCGTAGAACGTAACTTTTCCTTGAAACGTAACTTTTGACCATTCCGTGAATCCTTATAACGAAGGAGTTACGCCCTTGTAAAAACGGACTAAAATCTAAAAATTTTATAAACTTTCTGCGTAAATTTGGCCTGTTTGAAACATAAAATGAGGTTTTTGGGCGTTTTCGAGTCCGAATGAGCTGTAAAATCCTTAATAAATAATATAGTATCACTTATATATTTTCTATGTGCATCAAAAACTTTCCAAAATATTATTAAGTAAGCGAAATAGGATTTATAAAAGTTGGTGACTTAAAAATAGTAGTAACGAATATAATGACGGATAAGAAATTGTAACTAGACTTTTGGTAGAATACTTAGCGTATATTATGCGAGATACGAATTTAACGAAAATATTTATAAGACGAACCATGTGCGGGATTCTAAGGATTGGTAAAGATAGTAAGTTTTGTTGTAGCGTTGAAACTTAATAAAAACTATATAACATTTTACGAGTTCATGTTTTGACTTATATAACTAAACACAAACATGTTCGGGTGATGAGAACCATATAAAAGTCACATATGCATCTTTTCAGTATTGATCGCTTGCTCCTAAAGTGCACTATATTCCATCTAGGTCGTGTTTCGGACAATCATACTTGTTCTTCACTTGTAGATTATTCCGATTCACCACTTGCTTAAGGTAAGTCTTCGTAGCCCCTCTTTTTTACTTATGTTTTTCCTAGGAGGAAAATGATACTCAAATGATATCTTTAAAATGTTTTGTGCTGTGTTACACTATTTATTACTTGGACGATATGTGTGTTTATATTGCTATATATGTGTGATTGTGTACCTAAATTGTGAAAGTAAAATGTCTTGGGAAGAGACACCCATTATATCTAGGTAGGGTGCCCAATATACCTTTAGGAAGATGCACCTAATGTTATTGAGTTCTATTATGTGATTTGTTATTATGTGATTTGTTATTGTGTGATAGTACTAAATGTCGTATATGCATAACTTCTCGCTGTTGTCCTACTTAAACTATATGCACAACAAATGGGTTTATAACTTAAATCTACGAGCTCACCAACTTTATATTGACCTTTTCGAGTATTAATTTTCAGGTAATCAAGTTACTGAGCCTAAGGAGGAATAGAGGCTTCTTGCATTACTTAGAGAGACTTTGGATGTAACCCTCCCGGGTTACTTGTCCCTTGTATTACTTATCTATTTGATGTTAATTGTACTTGTCCCGGTTGTAGGATTATTATGACTATGTGATTATGTTCTCGTGGTAATGACTATCCACAATACAAGTCTCCGCTTGTGTCAGGAGTCGTCATGACATATTTATGTAAAATTTTCATTTAGTGAATTCTCTATTGTCTTATATCAATATGTTATGACGATCCTGTCCGTTACATCTCGTGTTTCCGCCTTAGACGGGGTGTGACAAAAAGCTTAGAACTTTTCTTTACAAATAATAAGTAGCTTATTATAGTTGTAGTTTTATGGCTTATTTGATCGTTTAAAACTGCTTATTCGAGTTTATTGTTGACTTATCAGTCGCGGGTTAAAATTGATAGAAATAAGCAGTTTAACAAACGAAAAAAAGACAAGGACAAAAACAAGGACGATAATACATATAGTACTAGCGATTTATACATGTTTAGGCGGTTTATCATCTTTGTTTATGCGGTTTAAGCTTATCTAGGCGGTTTAACAGGGCTTTTTCGCGGTTTAAGTTATTGTTAGACAGAATAACATGTTTAATTCACGCGCTTTAAAAGTGCACGCGGAATAACAGGTACTCGCGGTTTAATCACTTTCACGCGGTTTAACTTAGGGTTCTCGCGATTTAAGTCACTTTCAGGGGATTTAACGTTCCAGGTCTCGCGGTTTAGGACTTGTTTAGGCAGTTTATGCACTCATGCGGTTTAAGCATTACGTGGTATAGGGTTTAAGGGTACTCGCGATTTATCTTTCTCCAGGTGATTTAAGGTTTGGTTTTAGGCGGTTTAAATGTTAAGGGTTCGCGGTTTAAGTGTGTGTATGCTCGCGGTTTATACTAAAGAAGAAAAGTAAGTCCACTCGGCTCTTACCGAGTCAACTCAGCTAGGCGCAAAAGAGTTAGGGTTTGCATAATTTGAATTTTTAAGCCCTAGCCTCATCTTTCAAAACACACCCTCTAAGCTCAAAACTATTGCACCATTCATCCTTATTGATTCCTTAAACAACTGTTTACCTTCAAGTTGAATCCTATTACACCGTTAGTCCTTATCATTACATTTAACAACCGTTTGTCCTTAAACTTGTAATTATTTTCACCGTTAGTCCTTTTTAAGCTACAATATATAACAAACGTTAACAAAAGCCTTCAAATTTCACAAAACCACAACACATCACTTTATTTATTAAAGATCCTTAATCAATTTCACACATCAAAATTTAATGGAATCTTTAATTTCAAATTCAAAAGAGATAGAATTGCAAGAACTACAAGAAAGACAGAGATAGACGAAAGAAGCATGCTTAGGATACTTTGAAATAATCAAGAAACATTTGAAATGTCTCCATAATCTAAGGTTTGCGTGTACAAAACTGAAGTACGATTTAAACGAGCATTTCAAAAATACTTTGGTGAAGGACATGATACCTTTAGACAGAAGTTGTCCTACAACATAGATAACTTACAGAGGCAATTTGACAAAGAGAATCTACATGAGTGTGAGGCAAGGAAATGTTTTAAAGTTCTCAAGACACAATTTCAGACCTTCTCCACCTCAAAAAAGGTAGATTCTTCAGATCATGAAAGTCAAGATTAGAAAAAGAGCTTCAAAGACTACACAGGCAAAGAAACTCAAACTTATAAATGTAAGTTAATATCCTACATGGATGGACTCGAGATGCTAATCGACAAAAGAGCACTTCATGACAGTGAATGACATATGAAAGAACAAGAGGTTCATGCAATAAAGGAGATTGAAAAACTGCTTAATGAAAGCAAGATGCAGTCACAAGAGGGAATGGTCAATGAGGGTATAGCATTGGATGCTGGTTTGGACTCTAAAGAAAGCACATATGACAATACATCAACAGAACAGTAGGATGGAAGAAGTAGTTCGAGATATGATGCATACGCTAAATGAGAACGGGTGGATAAGGTTGTTTCTGACGTAGAGAATGTTGTTGTCGGGCCCTCATATGAAAACGACACGTTGACTGAGGTACATCATTCCAACAATGATACATTTGAAAATGTGTTTGCTTTTAGGATACAAAATCATGAAAAACTTGAAGTGGAAATTTATACTAAGGTCAATCATGAAGCTCAGCAAGCGAATGCCTTTTTGACAAAAGAGCTTGAGATATATAAGGAAAAAGAAAAATATTTTGCAAAAGAAACAACAAATGAATCTGAATACTACAAAAAGATTAAGCTTTTAAATGACGAAATTTCAAACCTTAAATCTCAAGCTTGTCAAAAAGAAAAAACTTTCGCGAGGGAGAATGGAAAGTATGACAAGTATGTCGAACCGCTTTTAAAAAAGAAAAATGAACTTGAAAAGAAAAATTAAGAGTTTTTAAAATAAATAAACGATCTTGATAACAAAAAGTGGAAATGCAACAAGTCTTTCGGCTTTGGAGTCTTCCTCGAGCAGTGAATCATTGGCTACGTTTAGAGCTGAAATAGCTGTCAAGAGAACGAAGCTGAGATTTATGCTCGCATACGAAGTCTCCAGAGCCGTGATTACTACAACCTTCCTCCCCAGAATAATCCTGTGGAGTATGAGGACTGGTTCTGAACGCCGCGTAACATCATCTTCAAGCAACCTCCATCGTACCGGTGTGACCACTAAAGAATTGCTTATATACTAAACAACTGCTTATATACGCTTACTAAAAGACTGACTTTTATTCATATTCAATTCATTAGGCTAGCGTGAAACTAATAAAGATAGACGTGCCTAAGGCGTAAGCAAACTGTGCACGCTAAGAGAAGAGGAGAGATGTTCACAATGACTACCACAAGAAAGCCGCCCCTATCTCTAAAAGGGCCCATCACTTCGTTCGTACCTTCTTGGCTTAGGCTTGCAACTTCACTTACTTTATGGCCTTGCCGCCTTTTTCTAGCAGAAGCTAAGCGCTTGAAAAGCGCGCAAAGAAAGGTTGCTTATGTCGGCCTTTATGTTCAACAATCCACCAGTAGCGGAAGATAGGGTTACCGTACATACAAGAGTCTTCCAGTTCTTACGGAAGCTCTTTCTTACCAGTCAATTAGTACAACAACTATATCTTATCTTATAGCCCGGCATGGCGGGTCTTTTAATTCAGTAGATAGAAGAGAGAACAAAGAAACCACTCTAAAATGAAAGTTAGATAAAATCAAGAAGTTTCAGTAAGAACTAGCACTAGACTTCTTCCCACCTTTTGACTTTTCCTCTCTCCTTTAGTTTGTGTTTCCACCTGGGCTTTTCCTTCTGTTTAATAGAGACTGAGGAAATTCTTCTAAAAATGCATGTAGGAAGGTGAGGCATTTAGACTGATCAGACTCTTCGAATGTTGCTTCCAAATGAAGACAATGTTAATACGGCAAAACAGGCCTTGGCTTTGAGCACCAAAATGATGTTGCAAATCCAAATATATTGAACAAAGCTAAGAGTTAACACCAAGTTTGTATAACATTGACGAAATGGGAAAAGATTTGCTTTCCGATCATAAGATCATTTCTGAAGAAGAGTTAAAATGTGAAGCTGAAAAACGATTAAAAGTAAAAGAAAGAAAATCTCTGCTCTCGTATCATGGTTTGACTCAATTTGAAGAATCACCAAAAGTTCCTTTGAAAAGAAAATAATTTAACTTGAAAAAGCATTTGGAACAAGCTCAACTGGTAAATTATGATCCAAAACTTTGAAACAGTTTTCCAATGAAATACTTTTGCTTTGTCAAGCATTCGATGCTCAATTTTGAAAAACAAACTATTGCAAAACAAGAAATTAATCGAGATGAAATCTTCACTTCTTGGATTCATGAAAATGATGTCATGAGGAAAGTTCATAAGCGATTATCCAAAGAATTTAAACTATTAACTAGAGACATTAATCTTCAACTGAAATACTTTGAACATAGTCTTGTTAAAGAAATGAATGATGATTTAAAGTATGTCATGTCTCTTGAAGATGAGTTTGATGACAGATGTTTAATTTTGGACATTCAGACAAAATTTTTCAAAACCCAGTTTGAGTCAGCCATATCAGAGTCATATAACCATGTGTATGAAAATGAGATGTATGAACAAAAGTCTTCTCTGGAAACTAAAAATAATTGTCTCAAAAAGACCATTGCCCAATTTTAAAAAGATTTTTTAAAAATCGAAGCACATTGCATTGCTATTGAACTTAAATGTCAAAATCAATCTTTAAAATCAGGGCAACATGGTGGATTTTCAAAAGAAAAAGTAATAAAGATAAGGTTAAACATGACATAGATGTAATTGAATCAATTAACATTGATTTGGAAAATAAAGTGGCTAAATTACTTAAAGAGAACGAGCATTTAAAAGCTCAGATTCAGGAAAAGGTGTTTGCAACTGCAACATTGAAAAAGAAATTAAGAAAGGCAACATGCAATAGTGTGGATACTAAGTTTGCAGAACCATCAATCTTGGGAAAACCGCATTTACAACCACTTAGAAACTAATTAGTTTTTAGACAACCGAATGCGTTCAAATTTGAACGACCTAAATTTTTAAAACCACGGTTTGCCTCCCAAGTTGATGTGAAAAACGATTTGTCAAAACCAGTCAGTCTACATCATTTGCCTAAAGTTAGAGAATTTGCGTTTGCAAAACCTCATCAGGTGAATAAATCTAGCGAAACTAGAAATAGTTCAAAGAAAATGTCAAGATCAAAAGCAAAGAATTTTTTTAGTTCAAATGACATGGTTCATAATCACTATCTAGAAGAAGCTAAAAAAAGACATAAGAAAGATATAGGAATTCAAAAACTAGTGTGATGCCTTCTGCTAGATTACAAAACACTGCTAACAGTAGCAAACAAAAACATAGAATCACTGTTCAAACAAGTAGCAATTGGACTAAATCTAAGAGTAGTTGCGTGACAATAACTGGTGTGCCCAAAGCATAAGACTCTAGGAATTCTAGTTCTATTTTGGACTCCAAAAACTTTGTCTGCTTGATATGTCAGAAATGTGTCTTTAATGCAACTCATGATGCCTGTATAACAAAACTCTTAAAAGAGGTGAATTCTCGTGCTAAGAAACAATCCCATAAGACGAGAAACATAAACAAACCCCAGTAGAAAAGAAAAACGAATCTAAGAAACCTGAAAGACGGATCTCTACTAGACAAAAGTTTTCCCCAAATAAGACTTCCGATGTGTATGTGAAAACAACACCTCCTAGATCTGGTCTTACATGGAAACCAACGAGTAGAATCTTTACTTTTGTTGGTCTTAGGTGGATTCCCACGGGAAAGTCTGTTGAAACTTGCCTCAACACAAATGAAAGTGCAATACCATTAGGAAAGGAAACATGTTCTCCTAACACTGTTATTGTTGCAAACTCTTCTTCTTTGAGTGCATGTAATTCAATAACTTCCGAACCCATTTCTTCAAAGGGTTCATCTAATGTAAATATTTCATCATCTTCTTTTTTTGTATAAACTTTCCATTTTTAATTATTTTAGAAAAAGAAAATACAAAAATAGAAAATTTCAAAAAAAATATAAAAATATAAAATTCCAAAAGCAAAATATAAAATCAAAAAAGGATCTTCTCGACATGTCTCTTGGCTTCGATAATATTTACGTTCTTAGAAATGTCGATTAACATTGACACGGGTATGTAAATAAAGTTTGAACAAGAGTTTAAATGCTTTTAAAACATGTCATTTCTAATTTTCTCAATGGCTATTGAACAACGTAGTTCAAAACCTAAACTTCAAGGAATGACTTGTGTACACATCAGTGCACAACTCGGTTTTAAAGAAAAGAAAAGTGTACGCTTCAGTGCGCTTTATCTTAAAAAGAAGAAAAATCTTCTTCGTTTTGAGCATTCTTTCAAAATTTTCTTGCTCGGGACATACGATCTCTAAGTAAATATCAGCTTAAGACTCGTTCTTCAAATAAAGAAAAGTGTACATTTATGTACATTTATCCTAACAACGAGAAGATAACAACTTCTCGGACTTGAGCTGATTCAAAAAGACATTCAAAGTCTTAAAAACTCAAGTAACATTAGTTTCAAAATCATTGAACATGATTTTTCACGAATTTCTCAAAAGGATTTTCAAAATGGTGTGTTCAACACTTCCTTCTCACGATACTTTCAAAAGTCGAGTTATTTTTATAAATGGATCAATTTTTGAGGGGGATCTTTTAAAACCAAAAGACTTTTAATGTTGTTGGATACATCTCATAAAAGTCAAATTTTATACATCCAAAACATTCAGTGGATTTAAAAGTGGTACTTCTATGTCAAACTCACGAGGAGACTGAGCACATTTTTTCTAGACCTTATCAATGTCATTTAAAATTGTGTGCTCATTTTTCCAGCACTACTATGCACTCGAGTATGTTCACATACTCTTGCATTTATCTTCGGATAATGTCCACTGATGAATGCGATTTTAACACACTATTACTTATACTTTTTCGATGTTACAACCAAGGCGAGTCCTAACTCCTATTCTATAAACATATTTTGTGGTGTCATATCACTATTAAACACGTGGTGTGCAAATTTTTATTACAGTGAGCCCCACATATATTAAGTACCACAATTCAAGCTTAAACATTTTTCACCTACACACGCGCTTTTCAGAAAATGTCAATATAATCAATTGGTAACTAAAATACTAAAAGAATTTATTATTTGAATAAGGGGACAAAACATGTGACATAAAATAGTAATCAAGAAAAATATTAAACTTTAAGACTCTAAGTGTGAAATTTATCCTCCATGTGCAAAACAACTTCGAATATCGATGCACATGTGTTATCCCAAATATAAAAATATCCGAAAACACACCACACTAAGCTAACCACTACCGACCATGATAACAGCACGAAAATAAAGAGAAGTAGAGAGAGAAACTAGAGAAAGAGAAACAAAAGATGGAAGATTAGATTAGAGAGAAAGAAAGGAGTGGGGGATGATTACACACACATACAAATGTAAGAAATGGTAACCAACACCCTCTCCATGTGCGGAGAGGGTCCTATTTATACCCTAAGCCTTCATAATGAACGTATGGGCTTTCTAACTTGGGCTAGTGCGAGATGCTTATTCTTGGAGCTTCGATCGCCCCTCAGCCCCCAGCCGAAACATGGACAAATTAGATTACAATCCACGAGGGCCTGTTAATCCAGACTAGACTATTACTTAACAAGACTATTTACACAATAAGACCGATAACACTCTTGTTCGAACTTATATAGAAATTAGCTACAATCTCCCCAAAGTTGAGGCTCTTTTTTGAACTCCCCAATAGTTGACGTTCTTGAATGAGAGTGTTATCTTGATTTTGACTTTATCTTCCCCAATGATGCGTATGCTTTAGAGCGTTTTGTCCTTCTTGGTCTTGGCTTTGTCTTTTCTTGTTTTGTAATGGCATTGTTCATATCAAGCTTAAGATGAATCGATAACATTCTTCGGTAGTAGACGTTTTGTGTGATCTTTTTCGTGAGCCTTCATCTTTATCTTTGAGTTCTTGAGATCTTCTCTTGCATCATAAACTTGACTTGAATCATCTTGATTTGACTTTCCTATCATAACATTTGCTCTGACCCGACAAACACATAACTTATTACACTCTTGTTATTACTATATGAACATAAACTACAATCTCCCCAAAATACGATACTTGTTTTGACTTTTGAAGATCTCTTTGAGGAAGTTTAAGATCAACACTCTTGATGCTAAATGATTGAATTTTAGAGATCGAGTATGAGTACGCGGTAATGAATTCCGACTTCGCTGGTACATGGTTGCAACACCGACGTTTGAATCTGTCATAAAAGTTAGATGATAACAACGGATAATGGACAAAAGTCACTTTGTTCACTTACATCAAATACGTTGTAAAAAAAAACCACAGTTCCCCGTTAATAAGTATAAATACTACCTGTGATCAGATAGAATTCATATGAATCTTCTTGACAGGAGTTCGTAGATGTACTAGCCGTTCTTGTTACCGGAGCATCTCAAAGCAGACAACACAGTAAGAATGAATCAGATAGTTACTATCTTTCTGATTAAGTCATTAATTCATATACTAGACCAAATCTCGAATCTTCCAGTTTGTCACAAGTTTAGCGTTCATATATAATCTAGCACAGACACCTACCAAGAGCTTGTTTGATGTTTTGGCTCAAGATAGGATTTCTATCTTCACTGTGAAACTTAATATTACTCAGATGTTCTACAAAACACTCAAGGATAATACGTAGGAATCCTTTGTTACAGCATTGTGAACTTTAGGGAGTTCAACAAGTGTAATTTGACCATAGTTCCAATGAGAATTAATACTTTGATCTCTTCTGGCTTTAGACTCGATTTGTACACATTGTTTTAGTAATCGATGCTGGAGAGCAGACTGCCACCTATTCATATTACAATTATCAGAGTGAAGATGTCAATAGATAATGTGTGTATCTTCGTGACAAATGAGACAAGTTTCTTTTGAGAGAAACTCAAATGACTAGAAAGGGTTGTGCATTGCATCACTGGTCCATGACGGCTTTCTTCAATACCAACAATCATCTTTGTGCTTTTGGTAGATTATGTATTGACCTGGTTTCTGCCTAAGTTGTGTGGAATGGCTTCATATTGTTTTCACCCTTTATCCATACATTTCTTTTTCATCAATAACCCCTTCAAATGCTTACCACAGACGTCATTCCTAAACACCCTTGTGTGATTGTAATTCCTTAGTCGCAATTTATTCCCTTATTCTCATTCTATCAATCATGTCTAAGCGCGAGTCCGAGCGTTTTCTAACAAATGGATTGACATGGGTAGATCTCTCTGGTTCTGGTTGGATCATAAGACTTATACCTAACCTTAACCACCTTATAACTTCATCGACGTCGTGAGATTAATTGGTTGTTGGGTATAGAGATCAAACCATAAAACCATTTTCTAACATTGTTTCATCTGTATCAAAGGTTTTTATTTTGAAATACTCTACACATGTGCATCGAGATTCAAACATTTTTGCACACGACGGAAAGAGTAGCACTTAAGAGTCTTAAGATCACATTCTTCTATATCACATTTCTATCATATTTTTCTCCTTTATATTAAAATAATAATACTCTTAGTATTTTAAATACCCAAATGATTAAAATATTATGACATGAAAAATTCCATCGTGGCGAAAAATTATACATGAATATAGGCATGAATTAATTTTTCTTATAGCCCCCTTCAACACAAATAGTAGATTTTGGGGGGAGCTTAGGAAGGACTCAACAACGCATTACAATGACACCGGTCAAAGTATTTTGTATTAAATTGACATTACAAGGAAAAATTCTATATGAGACACCACAAATATGTTCGAAGACGGAGTGAGAGGCCTGGGAACAATGGATATTATTAATTGACATTATAATTTGCCCATTTTAATTTTACTGAATGTGTTTTGGATACATAAAATTGACATTTATAAGATGTACCCAACACATTAAAAGCTTTTGGTTTTAAAAGCTCCCCCTCAAAAATTGATCTACATAAATATGACATTTTTGAGAAAAAACAGATACCGAATAACTTTTTTTAAACTTATTTGAGGAAAGGGAGCGTGGTTTGAGAACACACAATTTTAACAATACCAGTTATTATGGAAAGATACTCACAATTAATATTGTAGAACAATTTGACATTGAAAGTTCTTTTTGTAAATTGTCTGTTCAACGTTTTTAAACAAACCGAGATTGAAGACTTCTCTCTATTTAAAGATGTAAGCGCACTGAAATGCGTACAACTCCCCAATTACATTCGGTCCGAGTTATCACTGATATGTACATATGTCATTAAAAAATTAGAGAAATAACATTGTTTTGAAACGTTTGAACTCATGCTTCGACACTTCATTTACACACACTTCGTTGCATATTAATCGACATTTCTAGGTACGTAAATGTTATCGATTCCAAAAGACATGTCGAGAAGATTCTTTTTGCTATTTTGAAATTTTCTGATTTTATATTTTGTTTTTATTTTTGTGGATATATACATTATAGATTATATATAGTAGTATTTAATCAAATTACTTTATATATATTTTGTAGGTTTTATAATTTGTATTTTGTTTTTCAAAAATATTTAAAAATCAAAATAAAGAGAAAAACAAAAAGATTTACAAGTCGAAGTTTTTCGGCAGCAGTAACAGTTGTTGCTAGAGTTGAAGTAGATGAAGTTGAATCTACATGTTGTTGACGTTTATCGGATGCATCGGCAGTAGTAACAACGGATACTTTGAAACAACACTGTGATTTTCTCCACTTGTGAAAATATTCGACGAAGAAAGGACCGAAAAGACTTTCCAAACTCTATCATTGATGTCATAAATATCGTGTCTGTTGAATGAACTTCTGTTGACATTGTGTTATGAGGCTTGAACCGTTTTGTTCAAACATCATTTAACATTGAGTTCGTAGGCTTGAACTGTTGGTTTCAACATGTTCAGTTGCTTATTCATCATTTGTGAAACCACAAGACAACAAGAGTTTTCTTCTGATATATCATCTTTTTCATCAAACCATACTCTGAATTTTCCTTCTTGACATTAATGAATAGCCCGCATAGAAATCAATAACTTCTGTAGTCTGCTGACCAAGTGAGTGATGTACCACACACTTAAATCTGGAGTTTGTTTTGGATTCAGAATAGATGGGAAATATACATTTGAACCATGTGTGGGTTCACTGTCATCCTTGCTTATACAAAAAGCGAATCTTTCCCGTAGGAACCCACCTAAGACTAATAGTTTTGCAAATTCTACCCGTGGGTTTCCACCAAAGATCAGATCTAGGAGATGTTTTCTCATACACGACGGAAGTCTTATTAGGAGAAAATCTATGTCCTGTGAAGATCTGCCTTACAGGTTTTTGAGTATGACTTTTCTCTTCTACGGGTTTGTTACTGTTTCTAGTCTTGTTGGATCGAATCTTAGCATGAGAATTCACTTCTTTTAGGAATTTTATTATACACACATCATGATTTGCATTAAATACACACTTATGACATGTAGAACAAACAAAGTGTTTGGAATTTGAGAAAGAATTAGAATTATTAGAGTGGTCTGCTGTGGGCACAACCGCTTTCATTACGCAACTACTCTTAGATACAGGCAAACCTCTAGTTTTGAGCTGATTAGGTGCTCCTAGGTGTTTGTGTTGGGTGTGTCCAATCATCGGTGCTTTGAAATCTAGCATAAGTACCTCACAAACTAGTTTTTTGAGGCTTCCTATCTCACACTTCTTGTGTATTTTTCCTAGCTTCATCTAAATAGTGATTACGAACCATGTCATTTGAACTAAATCTTGGCATGTTCTTAGAACTATTCCTAGATTTGCTAGATGCAATCATATGATCAGGTTTTGCAAAAATGGATTATCTTCTCTTAGGCAAATAGTGTTGAGTTACTAGTCTTGACAAATTGTTATTCATATCAACTTGGGAGGAAAACCGTGGTTTTGACATTTGAGGGACTTCTCAGATTTACAAATGCATCGTTGTCTTAACAACTGATTGTTTTCTTATTGATTATAAAACTCGGTATTCCCAAGACTGCTGTTTAGCAAACTTATATCTACAGCTATTACCTTTAACTTCCTTAAGCCATTTTTAAAGCAGCAATTGCAAAAAACCTTTTCCTGAAGCCTGAGCTTTTAAATCAGCATTATTAAGCACAGCAAATGAAGTGTCTGTTCTATAGACTTAGATCTCTAATTCTTAATAGAATCATACAAATCTTTTTTAATGCATTTTCAAAGTCCTATTCCTCCTTATGTAATTTAGCCACACTAGTCTCTAATCCGACATCATTCGTTTCAGTACATCCAAAATTGTTACCTTTTTAATCTTGGCTTATTACTCTTGTTCATTCAAAATTTGACCATATTACCTGCCGATATTAAAGCTTATATTGAAATTTAATCAGAGAGCAATACAATGTGCTTCCAACATAAAAATCTTTTAGCAATTGGAAACATCTTTTTTGATAAAACATTTTTAGCTCATACGAAAGCAATTGTTTTGAGTATTTAGTTTTTTGGTTATCAGGTGATGAATTAAGCATAGGACTTTTAACTTGACATTGTTCAGGATACTGGTCAACCCAACCTTTATTAATGATTTCAGGTTGCTCAGTATGTTGTTGTCCTATAGCAAATATATTACATTCAACAATCAATTATACCTCAGCCATTCACTCTTCGTCATATATGGGTCTGGTATCTGCATCATCAGCATTTGTATCATTCCTGAACCTGCCGCTGTCATCTTGAACTTCTGATTATGTTCCACTGCTTTCTATGATAACCAAATCATCATCTATAGCTTTACCCGTATCAATCTTACTCTTTTATGTCTGCATCTGTCTTTTATTCGCCCTTCTATCATACTGTCTTTGATGATGTGTTCTTTCAGCAACGGACTTTTTGACATTACCCATGTGTTGGAGTAGTGTATCTCTGAAGTGTTTAACCTTGATTCCAGTGTATTCAACAAAGTACTTGTCTGTCATTTAACTGTCATAATCCAAAGTAAATTGTGAATTGATGAACTTCTAAAAACTGGTGTTTACATCTAAAAGGCGTTGCCATGGAATCCATCTTTTGCAATTCATCTTGGCAAGTTGCTTTTTGTAGTTGAATCTATGTTGAGGCGCATTGTACTCGTTGAAGGTAACAACATCTTGAACCAAAGAGTCTGACATGAATGCCCGTTTGAATCCATGTTCGATTCGAGTGAGCCATTTAAGTCTTATTTAAGACTTGAAGAGTGAAGAAATGCATCTTTCTTATGTTCTTCACAATCTTGATATGATTGCCAGGTACAACTTTTGTTGCAGAATTCAAGCTGCTTTCCTTTACTGATTTGCTGGATGTAGTTCTCTGAATTACTGTATTCTATTCTCAGAACAAGTGTTTTCTCAAGACAACTAAATCCACATTCAATAGAATCACCATTCATGTTGGAATTGATTTCAATGATATTTTTTGTCAGCACACTTCTTATTGTTTCAATAATTGTGGAGTTCGTTGTTGATGAAGAATTATCTCAAGCATGCATTTCCTAATGGAATCCATGTTACAGATCATTGCATCTTGGAAGGATTGAGCAATAAATCTTGTGTATTTTTGCATATGCTCTTTGAATTCTGAATTGAAAGCATTTTCAAACGTTGTTATGAGTTTTGTCAAAATAGTCTTGCTCATCATCGAGAAAGAAATAACATGTACGAGATGTTGTTCTAGTAAATCCAAGTCTTGAAAGAATGTTCTCTTGAAGATAGGCATGGTACCAAAATCTTGTAAAGTTTCTGTGAGGAACTTGAATTGTGACTTAATTTCTCTAAGACTGTTCATACATCCTCTTCTTGAAAGTTGTGTCTTCTCTTGAACTTTAGAAGTTGAACATGAAGAAACTGTATCATTGTGAAGAACACTTGATGTTTGAGTTGGCAAATTGGAATTGGTATTTGACATTTTGATGTAGTTGTGAATGGATATCGGGTCTTAAGTTTGAAAAGAAAAGTGTACCCTTCAGTGTGTTTTATCTTAAAAAGAAGAGAAATCTTCTTCGTTCTGAGCATTCTTTCAAAAATTTCTTGCTCGGGACATACGATCTCTAAGTAAATATCAGCTTAAGACTCGTTCTTCAAATAAAGAAAAGTGTACATTTATGTACATTTATCCTAACAACGAGAAGATAACAACTTCTCGGACTTGAGCTAATTCAAAAAGACATTCAAAGTCTTGAAAACTCAAGTAACATTAGTTTTCAAAATCATTGAACATGATTTTTCAAGAATTTCTCAAAAGGATTTTCAAAATGGTGTGTTCAACACTTCCTTCTCACGATACTTTCAAAAGTCGAGTTATTTTTATAAATGGATCAACTTTTGAGGGGGATCTTTTAAAACCAAAAGACTTTTAATGTTGTTGGATACATCTCATAAAAGTCAAATTTTATGCATCCAAAACATTTAGTGGATTTGAAAGTGGTACTTCTATGTCAAACTCACGAGGAGACTGAGCACATTTTTTCTAGACCTTATCAATGTCATTTAAAATTGTGTGCTCATTTTTCCAGCACTACTATGCACTCGAGTATGTTCACATACTTTTGCGTTTATCTTCGGATAACGTCCACTGATGAATGATTTAGCACACTAGTACTTATACTATGCGTGTTACAACCAAGGCATCCTAACTCCTATCTTTAACATATTTGTGGTGTCATATCACTTTTAACACGTGGTGTCAAATTTTTATTAAGTGGTGCCCCACATATATTAAGTTCCACAATTCATGCTTAAACATTTTTCTCCTCACACGCTTTTCAGAAAATGTCATTTTAATCAATTGGTATCTAAAATACTAAAAGATTTATTATTTTTGATAAGGGGAGAAAATGTGATTAAAATGTAATCAAGAAAATATGATCTTTAAGACTCTAAGTGTGAAATTTATCCTCCATGTGCAAAACAACTTCGAATATCGATGCACATGTGTTATCCCAAATATAAAAGATCCAAACACAACAATAAGCTAACCTCTACCCATGATAAGCACGAAAATAAGAAGAGAAGTAGAGAGAGAAACTAGAGAAAGAGAAACAAAAGATGGAAAATTAGATTAGAGAGAAAGAGAGGAGTGGTAGATGATTACACACACATACAAATGTAAGAAATGGTAACCAACACCCTCTCCATGTGTGGAGAGGGTCCTATTTATACCCTAAGCCTTCATAATGACGTATGGGCTTTCTAACTTGGGCTAGGCTTGGCTTATCTTGGGCTTCGAGCCCGAAACATGGACAATATTAGATTACAATCCAAGCCTGTTAATCCTGACTAGACTATTACTTAACAAGACTAATTACGACTAATAAGACCGATAACATTCTTGTTCGACTTATATAAAATTAAGGCTAACAATCTCCCCCAATGTTGAGGTCTTTTTTGATCTCCCCAATGTTGACGTTCTTGATGGAGGTTATCTTGATTTGACTTTATCTTCCCCAATGTTGAAGATATGGCGTTTGAGCTTTTGCCTTCTTTGGTCTTGTCTTTGTCTTTTCTTGTTTGTAATGGCTTTGTTCATTCAAGCTTAAGATGATCGATAACATTCTTTCGGTGTTATTTGTGTGATCTTTTTCTTGAGCCTTCATCTTTTAACTTTGAGTTCTTGAGATCTTTCTTCTTGCATCATTTACTTGACTTGAATCATCTTGATTTGACTTTCTTGATTAACTTGTGCTCTTGACCGACATACTTATACTTATTACATTCTTGTTTGACTTGTATGAACATAAGGCTAACAATCTTCCCAAAATACAATTCTTGATTTGACTTTGAAGATCTTTGAGGAAGTTTAAGATCAACACTCTTGATGCTAAATGATTGACTTTTAGAGATCGAGTATGAGTACGCGGTAATGAATTCGACTTCGCTGGTACATGGTTGCAACACCGACGTTTGAATCTGCATTTAAAAGGTTAGTGATAAACAACGGATATAGACAAAAGTAACTTTGTCACTTTATCAAATACAGTTGTAATAACCACAGTTCCCCGTTAATCAGTATTAATACTGCCTGTGATCAGATAGAATTCATATGAATCTTCTTGATAGGGGTTCATAGATGTACCAGCCGTTCTCGTTACCGGAGCATCTCAAAGTAGACAACACAGTAAGAGTGAATCAGATAGTTACTATCTTTCTGATTAAGTCGTCAATTCATATACTAGACCAAATCGATATCTAGTTGTCACAAGTTTGATTCATATAGAATCTTGCAAGTCACCTACCAAGAGCTTGTTTGATGTTGGCTCAAGCAGGATTTCCATCTTCACTGTGAATACTTAAGTATTACTCAGATGTTCTAGCAAGATCTCAAGAATAATGCGTAGGAATCTTTGTTACAGCTTGTGAACTTTATGGTGTTCAACAAGTGTATTTTGACATTGTGTCCTAATGAGATTTATAATTAGATCTCTTCTGGCTCTAAACTCGATTTATACACTTTGGTTTTAGTAATCGGAGGCTGGAGCAGACTGCCACCTATTCAATATCAACAATTTCAGAGTGAGATGTCAATAGATAATGTGTGTATCTCCGTAAAAAATGAGACAAGTTTCTTTTGAGAGAAACTCGAATGACTGGAAAGGGTTGTGCATTGCATCACTGGTCCATGACGGCTTTCTTCAATACCAACAATCATCTTTGTGCTTTTGGTAGATTATGTATTGACCTGGTTTCTGCCTAAGTTGTGTGGAGGGATGCTTTGTTTTCACCCTTTATCCATACATTTCTTTTTCATTCTTCAACCCCTTCAATGCTTACCAAGACGTCATTACTAACACCTTGTTGTGATTGTTATCTTAGTCGGCATTATTCCCTTATTCTCATTCTTATTCAATCATGTCTAAGGACTGCTATTTCTAACTATGGATTGTCCTTGGGTAGATCTCTCTGGTTCTGGTTGGATCATAAGACTTATACCTAAGCTTAACCACCTTATGACTTCATCGACGTCATGAGATTAATTGGTTGTTGGGTATAGAGATCGAACCATAAAACCATTTTCTAACATTGTTTCATCTGTATCAAAGGTTTTTATTTTGAAATACCCCCTACACATGTGCACTGAGATTCAAAATTGTTTTGCACACGAAGGAAAGAGTTGCACTTAGAGTCTTAAAGATCACATTCTTATATATCACATTTTAATCACATTTTCTCCCCTTATTTTAAATAATAAATCTCTTAGTATTTGAAATAACCAATTGATTAAAATTTATGACATGAAAAATTCCATGAGGAGAAAAATTATACCATGATATTGCATGAATTAATTTTTCTTACAGCTCCCCTTCAACACAATATGTAGGATACCACTATGTTTTTTAAACTTGACATTACAAGGAAAAATTAATATGACACCACAAATATGTTGAAGACGGAGTGAGATGCCTTGGTGAACAATGTATATTATTAATTGACATTATAAATTTGCCCATTTAATTTACTGAATGTGTTGGATACATAAAATTGACATTTAATGAGATGTAACCAACACTTAAAAGGCTTATTTGGTTTTAAAAGCTCCCCCCAAAATTGATCTACATAAATATGACATTTTGAGAAAAATAGATACCATAATTTTTTTAAACTTATTTGAGGAAGGGAGTGTTGAACACACAATTTTAACAAATACCATTTATTATGGAAAGATACCACAAATTATATTGTAGACAATTTGACATTGAAAGTTCTTTTTGAAAATTGTGTTCAACGGTTTTAAAAACCGTGATTGAAGACTTCTCTTCTATTTAAAGAGTAAGCGCACTGAAATGTACAATCCCCTATTACATTCGTGTCCGAGTTATGCACTGATATGTACATAAGTCATTAAGAAAATTAGAGAAATAACATGTTTTGAAACGTTTGAACTCTTGCTCGAACTTCATTTACACATTCGTGTCAATATTAATCGACATTTCTAGGTACGTAAATGTTATCGATTCCAAAAGACATGTCGAGAAGATTCTTTTTGCTATTTTGAAATTTTCTGATTTTATATTTTGTTTTTATTTTTGTTGGTTATATATATATATATATATATATATATATATATATATATATTTGTAGGTTTTATATTTTTGTATTTTGTTTTTCAAAAATATTTAAAAATCAAAATAAAGAAAAATCAAAAATATTTACAAGTCGAAGTTTCCATCAGCAGAGATAGTTGTTGCTAGAGTTGAAGTAGATGAAGTTGAATCTGATTGTTGTTGACGTTTATCGGATGCATCGGCAGTAGTAACAACGGAAGACTTTGAAACAACTTGATTTTCTCCATTGAAATATTCGTCGAAGAAAGAACCAAATAGACTTTCCAACTCTATCATTGATGTCATAACTATCATGTCTGTTGAAGGAACTTCTGTTGAGATTGTGTTATGAGGCTTGAACCGTTTTGTTCAAACATCATTTAACATTGAGGTTCGAGGCTTGAACTGTTGTGTTCAAATGTCATTGCTATTTCATCATTTGTGAAACCACTATGACACTGGTTTCTGAGATATCAACTTTTTCATCAACCATACTCTGAGATTTTCCTGCTTGACATTAAATGAAGTACCCGCACAGAAATCAATTCTTTGTTTCTGCTGACCAGTGAGTGATGTACCTGCACTTAAATCTAGAGTTTGTTTGGATTCATGAATATTGGGTTATATACATTTGAACCATGTGTGGGTTCACTGTCATCCTTGCTTGTACAAGAAGCGAGTATCTTTCCCGTAGGAACCCACCTAAGACCAATAGTTTTGAAAATTCTACCCGTGGGTTTCCACCTAAGATCAGATCTAGGAGATGTTTTCTCATACACAGCAGAAGTCTTATTAGGAGAAAACCTATGTCTTGTAAAGATCTTACTACCAAGTTTCTGAGTATAACTCTTTTGATCTATGGGTTTGTCATTGTTTCTGGTCTTATGGGATTGAATCTTAGCATGTGAATTCACTTCCTTCAGGAGTTTTGTTATACAAGCATCATGATTTTCATTAAAAACACACTTTTGACAAGTTGAGCAAACAAAGTGTTTAGAGTCAGAAAAAGAACAAGAATTCTTAGAGTGATCTGCTTTGGGCACAGCTGTTATCGTTACGCAACTACTCTTAGATACAGGCAAACTCCTAGTTGAGTGATTAGTGCTCTTAGGTTTTGGTTTGCTACCATCAGCAGTGCTTTGAGATCTAGGATAAGGCAACACACTAGTTTTTGAGTTCCTATCTCTTTCTTGTGTCTTTTTCCTAGTTTCATCTAGATAGTGATTATGAACCATGTCATTTGAACTAAATCTTGGCATGCTCTTAGAACTATTCCTAGTTTTGCTAGACTTAGTACTATTCCTAGATGAGCTTGATGCAATCATGTGATCTGGTTTTGCCCAAAGGCAGATTATGTTTTCTAGGGCAAATATGTTGAGGTGACAGGTTTTGACAAAATCTTATTCTCATCATATTGGGAGGCAAACCAGTTGTTTTGTCATTTGGGCCTTTCTGTTTTAAACGCATTCGGTTGTCTATACAACTGATTGGTTTATTAGTCGATGGTAACCACCGGTTTCCCCAAGACTGTGTTTTATCAAACTTAGTATCTACACTATTTCCCTCTTTAATTCCTTAAGTCATTTTTTCAATAGCAGCATCTTGCAAAAAACCTTTTCCTAAATCTGAGCTTTTAATTCAGCCAATATTAGCAAGCAAAGATGTTGTCTGTTCTGTAGTCTTAGATCTCGTGATTTTAATAGAATCATACAAATCTTTATTAATGTTTTTTCAAAGTCTCATTTTCCTTACATAATTTAGCCACATTATGTTCTAATTCGATGTTCATTGTTTCAAGTACATCAATTTCCTTTTTGATTTTGGCTTTATTACTTGTTTCATTCAAAATTTGACCATGTTGCCCCGATTTTAAAGCTTGATTTTGATATTTAAGTTCGAGAGCAATACAATGTGCTTCCATTCTTGAAAAATCTTTTTGAAATTGGGCAACGGTCTTTTTGAGTAAAATATTTTTAGACTCGAGTGATTGTTTTGAGTAGTCAGTTGTCTAGTTATCAGGTGATGAATCAAGCATAAGACTTTTAACTTGACGTTGTTCAGGATACTGGTCAACCCTACCTTCATTAATGATTTCAGGTTTCTCAGTATGTTGTTGTCCTATAGCAAAGATATTACATTCAGCAGTCTATTGTACCTCAGCCATTGGCTCTTCGTCATAAATGGGTCTGATATATGCATCATCAGCATCTGTATCATTCCCTGACCTGCTGTTGTCATCTTACACTTCTGATTCTGTTCCACTATTTTCTATGACAACCAAATCATCATCTACTTCTTTACCCGTATCAATCTTACTCTCTTACGTCTGCATCTGTCTTTTATTCACCCTTCTATCATACTGTCTTTGATGACGTGTTCTTTCAGCAACAGACTTCTTAACATTAGCCATGTGTTAGAGTAGTGTATCTTTAAAGTGTTTAACCTCGATTCCAGTGTATTCAACAAAGTACTTGTCTGTCATTTAACTGTCATAATCCAAAGTAAATTGTGAATCAATGAACTTCTGAAACTGGTTGTTTACCACCCAAAAGGCTGCCATTGATCCATATTCTTGAAATTCATCTTTGTTAAGTTGCTTTTGTATTTGATCTACATTGAGGAGCATTGTACTTGTGAAAGTGTCAACATCTTGACCAAAGAGTGACATGAATGCCCGTTTGAATACATGTTCGATACGAGTGCCTTTTAAGTCTTCTTTAGAAAGAACTTAAAGGTGTGAATGCAGAGATCAAAAATATGCCATGCATCTTTCTTTTGCTTTTGACATCTTGTATTTGATTGCATGTAAATCTTTTGTTGCAGAATCCAAGCTGCTTTCTTTTACTGATTTGTTGGATGCAGCCTCTGAATTAATGTCTTCTTTCTCAGAACAAGTGTTTTGTATGACAACTAAATCAACTTTCAATGAGTCAACATTCAATGCTGGAATTTTATTTGAATGATCTTCTTGTGTTTGCATCAACTTCTTTCGTTTCAACAATTGTGGAGTTCGTTGTTGATAAAGAATTATCTCAAGCATGTATTTCCCAATGGAATCCATGTTACAAATCATTGCATCTTTGAAGGATTAAGCATCAAATCTTGTATAATTCTGCATACGCTCTTTGAATTCTGAATTGAAAGCATTTTCAAACGTTGTTCTGAGTTTTGTCAAAATAGTCTTTCAATCAGTCTGAGAAATTATTTCTTTGGTAAGAAGTAAATCCAAGTCTTCAGCGAATGTTCTTTTAAAGATAGGCATGGTACCAAAATCTTGTAAAGTATCTGTGAGAAACTTGAATTGTGACTGAATTGTTCTAAGACTTTTCATGCATCGTTCTTTTGAAAGTTGTGTCTTCTCTTGAACTTTAGAAGTTGCACACGAAGAAACTGTGTCATTGTGAAGAACACTTGATGTTTGAGTTTGCAAATTGGTATTGGTATTTGACATTTTGATGTTGTGAATGGATATCAGATCTTAAGTAGGTAAAGTGATTGTTGTTGTGGACTAAAATCAATTAACGTTCACGGGATTTTACAAATCTATGATTTAAACCGATAAAAGAAATGGAATCTTTTGCCGGATTTTACAAAATCAAGAAAAAACCGTGGAACAATGATTAATTGTTGTTGAAATCCTTATTGTTGTCGAAGTACTTGAGCTTTTGTTGACGAATAATGAGCTTAAAACGATAAACGGTGCACAAACTTTCAACTTAAAATGAGTACCGGTTGATTAAAACTCAAATAAGGACTAACGGTGCAATTACGTTTCACTTTGGAGGACTAACGGGCTGTTTTATAAGAATAAGGACTAACAGTGTAAAGTTGTTTTAACAAAGAGGGTTATTTATCAAACAAAGGATGAACTTTGAAATTATTAAAAGGTTCAGGGACTGCATGTGTCAAAGTTGAATTCAAGTTTAATAAAACCATCCCCTCTTTACTGAAACACGTCGTCTTCTTCCTCAAGTTTAGAAAAAAATTGACACGATCCTATTTACACTTCTACATAATGAATCGGTTATCGACGGTAGAAAGTAAATATACCACGTTGATCAAAAAAGGATCACGATCACAATGGTATAGGTTAGAAGACCCGTAGTTAACCGTCACATGAAACCAAAAAACCCGAAAATACTTAAAACGTGTATAATTTTGTTCTTGTGGACTTGCTAATTTGGTTCACTACACAATATTGCGAATTCAATTTCAAAGGGAATTGCGAGTTCAGTTGTCCTTGCAAACTGCGAGTTCGATCACAATGGCAGGTTGCGTATTCGGTTAATGAAGTAGTAAACTACGAGTTCGGTCACAATGGCAGGCTGTGTATTCGGTTAATGAAGCTGTGAGTTTGGTGCCTGCGTATCCGGTTGTACTATCATCCTTGTTGTCCTCTTCTTTTCTTCCTTCTTTTTCGTCTTCAAACCGTGGATCACAAATAAGCAAACCAGAAGCTTGTAATAAGCTCTTTTAACACAGTTAATCCACAAAGAAGATTAACCACAATAAGCTCTAAATAAACTTTTTACACAGGAAATAAGCCACGAAAACTTTTACAAATAAGTTACAAGTAACGTTAAGCAAGAAAACTTTGAGGCTTTGTAAACTAAATATGTTAAAACCCACAGTAAGCTCTGCCTCATAAGCTTATGAAGAAGCGACAAGTACTGTAACAGAGGAAAAACAATCTTCGTGGGAAGTTGACAAAAACAGGAACTTGTTTCCTTTAGACACAACAAAACGCACCCTTGATGATAAGAAGAGTATACGAAAAAGCAGACAAGGTACCCACGTGAAAACTAAGACTAGTGAATGTGTTTTTTAAATAAAAAGACAACAAGGAAACTTAATCCAACTTTTGTAGAAAAAAAAACTACGAAGAAAAGAAAAAAAATAAGTTGAAAATGAGATGGAATAAGCCCGAATATAAGCTATAGCAAACTTTTCAAATAAGCTATACTTGTTTTACCACAACTAAACACTAAACCCACCCGTGGAGAGTGATACCAAATGTTATCCCAAAATTTAACCCATATCACACCAATAAGCCATACCAATAAGCAATAAGCTAGAAAAATAGAGAGAGAAAGTAAAAAGAAAGATTAGATTAGAGAGAAGTTTGGTGAGTTACAAATGAAAGCAAATGCAACCAACACCCTCTCCATGTGTGGAGAGGGTCTATTTATACCCTTAGCCAACATATGGCGTGTGGGCTTTTAACTTAGGGAGAGTTCACAATGAAAGCAAATGCATGACCAACACCCTCTTCATGTCGTGGAGAGTGGTCGATTTATCACCCGTACCTAACATAGGACGTGTGGGTCTTTTTAAATCTGAGGGTCGGGCTTGGCTTATCTTGATAGCATTTTCTGAGCCCGAAACATGACAATATTATTACACACACTCCAAGCACTAAGGTTTCTATTTTTAACGCGACAGGTCGGGCTTGGCTTATATTGGGCTTTGAGCCTGAAACATGGATAATATTAGATTACAATCCAAGCCCATTTAACCCGACTAGCTTATTACTTAATAAGACTAATTACGACTAATAAGACCGATAACATTCTTGTTTGACTTAATATAATTAAGGCTAACAGTATTGATAACCATTTTTTGGTTTAATGAGATCATTTAGTGAATTGCCTTGTATCTTGGGCTATAAGATATTTCATATTCTTAAGTCCATGTTTGGTTGGCCTTGAGAGGAACTAAATGGATTTTTGAATTCGATTTGTCTTGTTCAGTTCATAAGGTATGTTTCTTACTAAGAAGGGTAATGATCTGCAGAATAGCTCAAGTTACTTGGAATAGTGAGTTATGAAAGATGAAGCTACTTGGTCCTAGTATTGAGCTATTATAGGAGGTCTGGTTAGTTCTCAATTAGGGTGTGTGTTCCCAGATCCTGATGCCCCTTAGTTTTTTTAAGGTGGAAATGTAGGTATCTGGTATAACCCCTAATTGGAGAGGTATGGTGTCACACCACGCCAAGGCGGAAACACGAGGCGTAACTTCATGGATATCATCACAACACAATGGTGTCAACAATAGAGATTCACTATATGCATAACTAAATATAAAAGACACGATGTGTCATGACAATAGCGAAAACAAAGGAACTACATCTTGTATTAATGAAAAAGATGTCTCATCAATACAAAGACAATATATCACAACCCTATTAAACCTAATAACATTCGAAAATTCATGCAAACAATTTCAAAATAAAATCAAATGAGAACTTCCAATGCCATCCTAGGTCTCTCTAGCCACTTTTATTAACTTCAACACCTTCATAATGCTCACCTGAAAATGATGCTTAATACGTCAACATAATGGTCGGTGAGAGTCATAGGTTTTACGACACCAATACAAGATTTAAATCAATTACTGTGATTATAAAAAAACAAAACATGGTAGGACAATTAAGCTGGGTATTATACATGCTAGCATTCATGCAACCAACAATCACCATTGGGACGGAACGTGTCCTCCGATCCAAACCACAAAATATAGTCATGGAGAGGAATGATATCCCCAATCCTAGACTCTTGGTACCGTATCCGCACAGGTTCATACCCACACAAAGTAGGCGAAACCTCTTACCCACAAAGTAGGGCAAGACCAATGCAACATCATACAACATGCAGCACATAACATATAATAGCTACTTAAAAGTCCATGGGTAACTTAAACCACATAATCAAAACATTTCAAAATATATTTTGCATCATTTCTATCCCAAGAAAACATAGTAAAATGGGACCATGAAACTCACCTGATGCTCAGCTACTTGACAAAATCTTGCACACAATCTAAACACAACAAAAACACAAGTTACACTCGGTTAGGCTAAATGCCCAAGCCAATGTAACAATCATATGATGGACTTCTAAACCTTACACTAAGTTTATAATCCTTTATATACATCTCCCAAATCATTTTCATACTCTATATAACCTTAACCATTAACTTCCAACTTTTCAGTTTCCGGTAGAAATTTGTAGTCACTTCATGACCACAAATAAAATACTAAAACACCTAATTGATGGTTCTCCTTACATTCCCTAGCTCCCCAATGATTTGTGAGCTACTGTGATTTAAAAAAAATACTAAGTGGAACTATTTTATAAAAATTCATCTTTATAAAGTACTCAGATTCGGATCTGAACGCACACTAAAAAGTTTGACGTCCTTAAAAATACTTAGAAAATGTTTTATCGCTAGCCCTTCGAACTGGAGTTAATAGACACCTAAAATATGACCCATGATTTTTGGCTAACCCCAATTTGAACTTTAAGTAGGGGTTTTACTCCCCGAAATCAGACCCAAATCTGACCCGAATTTACTGTTTTGACAACTTTTCTTGCGAAAATTATTTGACTAACTTCCCGACCTCAAAACCTTTCGGGGCCGGACTTTTTGGAAACTAGACTCTCTGAACTTATCAATAGACATAAGATTCATAAAGAAAAACGTTACCATCCTTGAGATATCCATCGAACAACATGAACTAAAATTCTGCTCAAATCTAATTCCTATTTAAACGCGATCCAACCCTAACCAATTACATCTATATGACCCTAATTAAACCCTAAACACTTCTAATTAAGTTTAACATTATTAATTTACAAATTTTATGAACCCTAATTTATCAATCACTTTATTGTTACATGAATTAAAAAGAAAGTTAAAACAATTAGAGTTTATTGAACATACCTAAAATCTTCGATTAGTTAACACGAACCACCACTTGGATCTTGAATAATAAAAAAATATTTTTTTTATTTTCTTGAAGGATCGACCGAACAAACAAAAGAGAAGAGAGAAAAGTGATTTAGGGATTTATTAAATTTGTATTTATACTATATAGAATCCTAATTTAACTCAAACTTTGTTTCCTTTTTTTTCTTTTCCCCTAACCGGCCTACAAACACTCCTTAATTATTATTATTTTCTTTATATAATTTTGAAATTTATATATATATATATGTGTGTGTGTGTGTGTGTGTGTGTGTTATTTATATATATATATATATTTTATAAAAACTATATTTATTACATATTCAACCCTTAATTTTGACATTTTTATAAAAATCCTTTATTCTACCTTTTAAACATCTATTAAATTAAAACTAGATTAAATGACCATACAAAATTTCATTTCTAATTTAATTTTACTAACTACTAACACTTAAAGATATAAATACGTATACATATACATAAAATACGTACACACATAGAATTATACCATCATTTCCATTGTCACAAAAATGTGAACAAAATGGAATACCCACATTAACCATAAATTCAATCATAATGTGACGATCACGCTCCCAGATTGATAACCAACTCACATAGAATCACATAACCACATAATTACTATAACACATAATGAACTCATTTCAATATTTACGGTTGACTAACCTGCTTAATGCACAGTTGTCACATTGAGCATGGATGACCTATACAACAATCTGAAGATTTATGAAACTGAAGTTAAAGGGTCATCAAGCTTAAACCAAAATTTACAAAATGTAGCTTTTGTGTCCTCCAATAACTCTGGCAGTTCCAATCAAGCTCATGGTTCTAACTATGCCAATACTGATAGTATGAGTGATGTTGTGATCTATTCTTTCTTTACAACCCAATCCAACAGTCCACAATTAGATAATAAAGACTTACAACAGATTGATGTTGATGACTTAGAAGATATGGATCTAAAGTGGCAGATTGCTATGTTGACCATGAGAGCCAGAAGATTCCTAAATAAGACTGGAAGGAAGATTAATGCCAATGGTTCTGAGACCATAGGGTTTAACAAATCAAAGGTGGAATGCTATAACTGACATAAAAAGGGTCATTTTACAAAGGAGTGCAAGGCTCCAAAGGAGAACAGGAATAGAGAACCTGTAAAGAGGAATGTGACAGTGGAAACAACAGAGACAAAAACTTTGGTGGCTCAAGATGGACTTGGGTATGACTAGAGTGACCAGGCTAAAGAAGGACCTACAAACTTTGCACTTATGGCATTAATATCTTTAGTTTCTTCAAGTTCTTCAAGCTCATATTCTGAGGTATCTATTTGTTCTAAAGCATGTTTAAAATCTTATGAAACTCTCAAAGAACATTATGATAATCTGACAAAAGATTTTAATAAGTCTCAATTAAATGTAGGAGCTTATAAAGCAGGTCTAGAATCTGTAGAGGCTAGACTAGATGTGTATAAAAAGAATGAGGTTGTTTTTGAAGAGGACATAAAGATTTTAAAACTTGATATTAAGTTGAGAGATAATGCACTAACAGAGCTTAGAAAGAAATTTGAAAAAGCTGAAAAGGAAAGAGATGATTTAAAACTTACCTTAGAAAAGTTTGAAAATTCATCTAAAAATCTAAGCAAACTGTTAGAGATTTAAGTAAGTGATAAGTTCAAGACTAGTGTGGTGTATGATAGTCAAGTGGTTGATAGTCAAGTGTTTGATAGTCAGGTGAATAATAAGCACAAAACAGGTGAAGGGTATCATGCAATTCCACCTCCCTACACTGGGAACTTCATGCCCCCTAAACCTAATTTGGTACTTGCTGATGAGGAAGAATATATTTTTAGTGAGTCAATAACTAGTGTGCCTGCAGTTGCAACTAGTGAAGTTAAGACTATTGAATCAAAACCTAAGTCTGTTAGTGAACCACTTATTGAAGACTGGATATCTGATAGTGAGGATGAGAATGAGACTGAGTTTAAGTCTAAACAGAGAAAACCTAGTTTTGCCAAAGTAGAATTTGTTAAATCTAATAAGCATGTGAAAACACCTAGGGAGTCTGTTAAGAAGGTAGAGAATAATAAGCAAGCTAAATACCCTAGGAAAAACAGTCAAAGTCCTAGAGGTAATAAGAGAAACTGGAATAATTTGATGACTCAGAAGTTAGGAAGTAATTTTGAGTTTAAAAATAAAGCTTCTTATGAATGTGGCAGTTTTAATCATTTGATTAAAGATTGTGATTTCTATGAAAAACAAAAGGTGGAAAAAATTGTTTGGAACAATGCTAGAAGGGTGGATCACTAAAATTCTCAAAGAATGACTGGTATGCGTTTAATTACACATACCTTTCACCATTAAAATCGGACTTAAATGACCCAAAACGTACCAAAAATACATTGTATTTGTATGTTTTCACTTATTTTGTGCAGGAAACGGATATCCGACAAAAGGACGAAAAACGAAGAAAAAACGTACAGAATCGAGCATGGAATAGAAAAGCGTGAAAAGACAAAGTCAAATCGAAACCAAAGTCAACAAAAGTAAAAGTCAACCCCAGGTCACGGCTTTGGAAAGAACATAAAAAACCTAGCCCGAAAACATAAACTGTCAAAAGTGGGCCCACCCGTACCCACCTAGTGGGCCCGAGTCAGCCCACTTATCTACAAAAGCCTTTAAAATCATACCCGG
>BQNB010015418.1:31294-73310 GCA_026074375.1 Tanacetum coccineum
TTTTGTTTAATTAAAAGAAAACATTTACTTTTTGTTTAATTGCAATTTTGGTCCTTTTTAATTTCAACCTTATACTTTAAGGGTGCATTTTGAAAATTATTTCTTATTTCTTTTTGCATTTTATGTCGTGAAATCTCATTTTTTTTAATAGCGAGGTTTATAACTCGCGCGCTGCCACGGAGCGTGCGGGACTGTGCGACTCACCTTGTAACGAACCGATAAATTCAAACACTATTTCCGTAAATATTTTAAATATATATATATGTTAAACTTCAAGATTTTTTATAAAATCGTACACATGTTGGAAGCGTTGCAATATTATGGTCGTTTTGTTCGCAGTTCGACGATATTTTCAGTCACATTTTTTTCCGCGAAGAAATCGATAGAAATGCGCTCCAGATTTTATAAATAAAATTTGTTATATAAAAAAGTCGTTGATAGGTTAAAGTTCAAGGTCGAGTTTGTGACGTTTAACATACTTGAGGTTGCGTTTTGAATTATTTTATATATATATATACACTAGTTGGAAAGCCCGCCCGATGGGCGGGCATGCCTTTTGAGTATCCTTGGTAAAATTTAAGTAACAGTTAATGAAGTAGGAACAATGTTAAATTATAATAGAGTGAATAACGAATGAAAATACATGAATGGTAATCCGATAAGAGGAAATAAAAGTTAATAAACTATCCGCAATTACAAAGTATATAGTACCAGTTCATATTTGATATATAGTACCAGTTCATATTTGATATAATTACCTTCTCTATCACAACATAATACCTTCAAAGCCTTCTTGTTCTTGTACCCGTTCAAATGATATGAATTATTTTAAATGTTGTAAGCATCTAATATAAATGCAAACAGAACATATTTGTTAGCTACATTTATAATAACATGAATTTGATGCTTTATATGTACGTTTGTGTTAAGTTCTATTTTTTTATATATTACATATGTTGCCCTACTGTTGTATATATACTTATTTGACAGATGATCGGTGCGATCTAGGAATCATATATTACATATAGATAGTTTTTTCTATGTATCTGTTTATGGGACTTCAGAGTTCTAACAAGTCTGCATAAAAATGTGAAAGTTTAAAATACCTGGATCATTCTTCTTAACTCCTTCGATACTCTCAACATCCTTAGCCATCACATGCCATGTTTTTTCGTAGACAAACTCAAGCCAAGACATACTGTCGGTCATAATTAGCATAACAAAAAGCGTCGCAAATAATTTCTGATTCCCCAATGACTTGCTTCTAACAACCCATCAATATATTCCTTGTCATCCTCTAAAAGACCGTGAGCATAGCAAGCGTCTTTAAATGTAGGGTAAACAACTTTGTCAAATTCCCTAAAATCCGTCCAGTCGCGCCTCTAACCTTGTTAAGCAATACGCGCAAATAAAACATTTCACCCCAAGAAGGAGGTACGTGATGTATATGTCCAATACTTTCACCCTTTTGTATTTGTTGCGAAACCTTTTTCATCATGCTTCCATATATAATACTTTGGAAACTCAACATAAAGAAGCTTGAAACTTTGTTTCATTAACCAACGCCTTATCAAGTGTGTAGTCAAGACTATCACTTTCATCGAATATGATCGACTGCTCATTAGGCAAATGAAAAGGTAACGTCTCAACGTGTGGAAACCTGTAATGTATGTCAAATCCATATATCCTCCACGCTGCTTCGCATGCCAAAAGATACCTGCAGTCTTTTATAGGTATGTTAGAAATCATAAGGGTGACATCTTTTATGGGAGTAAGTTTGTTAGTGGTTTGCAGTGCTGCAAACAAAAGCAAGGTCAGTTAAAATCATGCTCCAGGAAAATATGCATACAAACAAACAAACAGATAAACAGAAGATAATATATTGAAACAAACCTGGTGATTGCTGCATAGTTTTCATTTGGCTGCGTCTTATTTTCCTTTGGTTGTGACTTGCTTTCCTTCTCGTATCCAAAGATTGCTTTCATCTTGTACTGTATGTGTGTTTTTTTCGTGTGTGTTCAGACATTTGAGTTGGTATGTCAAAACACCACCTATTTATAGCTCCAAAGTAGGTTACGTAGCTTAATATTGAAGCTGTTTTTTAAATTTAGATGAGATTTTGTTTAAATGTATTGACATCGGATTATTCAGTTTCTTAGCTACAATAAATGAGATTTTGAAAATTTGTTGAATGGTCAAACCGATTATGAGCGTGATTTGTTTATGATTGAGAAAAGAAAAAATCGATTATTTGATTGCAAATTTATATCTTAGCTTTTTTTAGGCAACTGTAGCCGTTTCTGTTTGACTTTGGAATAGTCATATTGCATTGAATTTGCAAAATTTATCACCAATTTTGTTTTCAAATTGCAAAATTTATCACCAATTTTGGTTTCAAATTCAAATTAATATGTTGTAATGTCATTTCTTGTTTTGTTCTGTTTGACTTTGAAATAGTCATATTGCATTGAATTTGAAAAATTTATCACCAATTTCGGTTTCAAATTGCAAAATTTATCACCAATTTCGGTTTCAAATTCAAATGAAAATGTTGTATTATCATTTATTGTTTTGTTTTTTCAAAAGTAATCATAACTTCTGGCTTAGTCCAGTGGTAATAAATGAGATTTTGAAAATTTGTTGAATGGTCAAACCGATTATGAGCGTGATTTGTTTATGATTGAGAAAAGAAAAAATCGATTATTTGATTGCAAATTTATATCTTAGCTTTTTTTAGGCAACTGTAGCCGTTTCTGTTTGACTTTGGAATAGTCATATTGCATTGAATTTGCAAAATTTATCACCAATTTTGTTTTCAAATTGCAAAATTTATCACCAATTTTGGTTTCAAATTCAAATTAATATGTTGTAATGTCATTTCTTGTTTTGTTCTGTTTGACTTTGAAATAGTCATATTGCATTGAATTTGAAAAATTTATCACCAATTTCGGTTTTAAATTCAAATGAAAATGTTGTATTATCATTTATTGTTTTGTGCTAACCAACAAGAACCCAACCAAAATTGGGGATCTAACTTTCCAAACTCTCCATCTTCGTATGTTTTTAAATGCAGGTCGTACAGATCATCCTTTGGTATTTGGATTCAGGCTGCTCAAAACATATGACGGAGGATCGCTCACGGCTCAAGAATTTCGTGAAAAAGTTCATCGGGACAGTTAGATTCGGGAATGACCACTTTGGTGTTATTATGGGTTATGGAGACTATGTGATTGGTGACAGTGTAATATCCAGGGTATACTATGTGGAAGGACTAGGACACAATCTGTTCTCCGTTGGACAATTTTGTGACTCTGATCTGGAAGTTGCACTCAGGAAACATTCATGTTATGTTCGAGATACGGATGCTGTTGAATTAATTTAAGGTTCTTACGGTTCTAATTTGTACACTATCTCGGTTGAAGACATGATGAAGTCTTCTCCCATTTGCCTGTTGTCTAAGGCCTCCAAGAACAAATCATGGTTATGGCATTGTCGTTTAACCACTTGAACTTCGGTACCATCAATGACCTTACAAGAAAGGACTTAGTCAAAGGTTTATCTAGATTGAAGTAGAATTATTCTAATTCTACTAACGTAACGCAAATGCAAATAAAGGCAAGCTAAGCTAATAACTACGGGAATTTAAGCAATTAAACATTTAAATCTACGTAGAATAAAACGCGGCCAAATATCTAAATTATTAAAATTTAACCCTAAAATTATTTTTATTTTTTTTCTATAAATCCTAAATGACATAAAATAATTTTTGAAAAAGAAATTATATTTTTTTGATTTTTATTTAATTTAATATGAATCAAAAACAATTTTAATCTAAAAATAATACTAAAAATGCTAAACTATTTTATAAAAATTCTAAAAAATTACTGAAAGTACCTAACACTAATACTAATGTTTAAAAATTAAAAATGCTAAAAACGGGCTTATAAATAAGCCAGGAAAATCAAATAAGCTTAATAAGCCAAACTGAAAATGCATTTAAGTAATAAATGTAACAATCATTTAAACGAAAAAGACCCAAGGGCGACTGGTTAAGGCTTTGTATGTGTGAAAGTGAGGTCGCAGGTTCGAATCCTGGAGCTTATGCTTTTTTTGAAATTTTCTTTTAAAAATCTAAACTATAAGTAAAAATAAGCAACTTTTATAAAAGAACCTTTTGACCAAACTTAAAAATAAACTAGACTTTAGCAATTATGTCCTATAAATAAGCTAGAAATCTAATTTGAAAGTGACTGCATATACTTGACTTAGTTTTGACCTTTTTGAGTTAAATGACTATTTGCAGCCCTAAATTTAAGCTAGTAAAAGTTGTTTTAAAACCTCAAAAAGTAAAAACAGATTAAGCTTGATACCTAATGAGCTTATTCTATCAATTTTAGATCCTTATACAAACTTAATCTAACCTAAAGTTGCTATTGAAAACTGAATTTAAAACTTTGAAAGTAAGACTTAGAAATTATGACAGATTGTGACTTTAATGCACTCTTAAACCAAATTTATTCTACTGCATATTGAACCATAAACAAGCATGAAATTAACACCAATAAGCCACAAATGAAGATCAAAGCAAATAAGCTATATTATTAAGCTAGAACACCACAGACTCAAACTACCTATAGATTAAACCTTAAACTTGAGTTTTAAACCTTAAAAACTAAAATAAACTGACTTTTGAGCTTAATTTGAGCTTATCAAAATTGACTAAGAGGTCAAGAGCAAACCAACATTACTAACTTAAGTTAGTACTGCTAGTGCCAAACACCCCTTAAGTTTTATGAAAACCATTTTAAGCTTAAAAACAGATTTATAAAAGCAATAAAACTTAAAACAGATTAAGATCTAAGTATATGAAGAACTTTTAAGTAATATTTAACCACAAATAAGCACTAATCAATAAGCTAGAACAATAAGCATATTTTTGGTTTTTATAATAGTTTTGAGTAAAAACTAAAACTAATGGAATCTAAACAATAAGCAAACAATATTAAGTATTAACAAGACTGATTAAGCTAATATAAGCAACAATAAGCAACAATTAAGCAGATAAGCAAGCTAAAATAGAGATTAAGCTAGAAAATGGAAAAAAAGAGTGTACCTTGATCCCAGCTAAACAGGGATCTGAATAGCTTTTACAAGCTTAGATCTACAAGCTCTAGCTTATCAGAGATAAGCTGGTAGAACCCATAAGCCCATCCATTATTGGCTTATCATCCAAATTAGCTTATTATGCCTTTTTTTGAAACTAAGAGTAAATGGCTTATTCAGCTAAGCTTTTAGGAGGCTTAGCTGAATAAGTAGTAGCTTTAGAAGATAATGAGCTTATTTAGAGCTTATTAGCTTAATCTTAAACATTTCTAAACCATGACAGAATTTAAAAACAAAATTTACTAAACTTGAACTTTTATTAATATTAAAGAAAGGATTATAATGTTTTTGGAAAGGAAAGTTACATTAATAAAATGACATTTAAGCTAAAAATTACATTAAGCTACAATAAGCTACTAAACTACTAAAAAGCTAGACGTTAAAACTACACGCTTGATCTTTGTGTGAAATGCCTCTATATATAGTGGTCTAGAGAAGCTTCTAGGCTCGAGGAGGAGCGTCCTTGGCTTCTAATCATGTCCCTCAATTCAATAGCCAATCATTGAGCTCCCTTGATTTCAGTGCCAAAAGATCGTCCAATCGAATTCATCAGGATCGCCAGCGTGGCCTGCCAAAAACGTCATTGCGTGCGTCATATCCATCTAGAAGGGTTTATTTTCATTTAAACTGGGTTAATTGGGTGTCAAAGGTGCAGGGTGAAATTTAGGACGGATGGTAAATAGTAAAAACTGTCTTTCCCGCCTTCTTCCTTTTCTTTTCTTTTTATACTTTGTTTGACCAATCGTTGACCCGGGTTATAGGAGTTGGGCTTTGACTTGAATTTGGGCCAAGATTAATGGATCATGGATTTATGGATTGGATTGTTTTATAAAGGCTTAAGGTTTATATAATTTAAATCTTAATGGGCTGACCCGGCCCATTAAATGGGTACGAGTTGGCCCATTAAAGATAAATACGCCTTCGGCTTCGTTTTTTCGCTCTCTTTCCATTCTCGTGCTTGGTTTTGTTCATTTTTGCCTTGTTTTTGTCCATTTGTGATAAATCAGTACCTGCAAGACACATACCAATGTTCATAAACTAGAAAAATCAACATATGTACTCAAAGAATGATTAAACCAACATAGGGAGTTTAAGAAAATCACTTACAACACAATGGGGTGGAACAAAGATGATAGAACACAAACCCTATGTGGGTTGTGTTCTTGGCCGCGGAATCAAACACCCCAATATACCAAACCCTGACTTTTGTTGCTTCAAATCTTACTTGTAACCACTTATTATCAAACCCTTATAACCCTTGAAGCCTTCAATCAACTCAAAACCCTAAATACTCCAAAGTCTTCAAAAATCAAGATTTTCTAAAACACATGCATGGTGACTTTTAGTAATGGGGGATTCTTAAGGGTTAATTTATATGTGATTTGATATGAAAAGGAAGAGATTTGGTTGAGTTTTATTGGTGATGATGGAGGTTTAATGGTTGTTTGGTTCGAACAGTGAAGAAGAGGGGGAGGGGGAGACCGATGGTTTCCTTGTGTGTGTAAGGAATGAGGAGAAAATTTTATACTGTGTTTTTAAAACATGAATAAGTGTCCTTATATAATTCTAGTTGCTAAAAATAAAATAAAAAGGGGGGCTTGTTTGGCTGGTCGACGTACAAAAAGGAGGGGGAAGGGAGTGGGCTTGGTCCAATTCTTGTTATCTAGTTTATGATACTTAAGGTCCGGCCCGATTAGTTATTTAACGCATCACAAGTTACTAAAACGAAATTCAAACTCGGATTTCACATCTAAAAACAAACAGAAGTAAGCTGGAAAAAAGTAAAACATAAAATAAATAAGGCTCTCTGAGATACTAAAATAACGATTCGTATGATTTCTCATCGTTAAAAAACGATAAACTTCAATTATAATATTCCGCGAAAAAATTTAGAAATACGACGATTTTAATAAAGAAGCGACTAAAATGTAAAAGTACAACTCTTCAATTTTATAAAATATTATGAACTGGAAATTAGTAGTGACCTTAAATCCACGGGGTTTACATCCATCCCTCCTTAGGGTAGCGCCGTCACCGTGGCTCAAATACGCCTTAATCGTCCTAACGTTTTTACTTATGAAGAGATGAGGAAATGCTCAGGTCCTCGTCGAGGTTTCTAACGAAAATTGAATGAACAAAAGTCAAAGCATCAAATATATGCAATGAACATGAGCAAACGGATTATATGTCGTGAGAATTCTTTAAAAGGGAGGATAAAATATGTGGCTCAAAGAAAAGCCATTGGAAACAAAGAATTTAACAAGTCGTCAATTCTTGGAAGCGGTTAATAGTTCATTACTATTAGCTTATCAAGTTCGCGGAGGTCGATACACATTCGGAAAAATTCATATAACAAATTACGCGAGACCGAAAGAATATCATACCCAATGATGATTCGTAACGGACGAACACACTCTATGACCGACTACACATAAGCCCACTCATTCACAATTCGTCACTTACATAAAGAGGCGTCCCAATCCATGTAAGTAAAGAATTATGAACTTATGGTTCGGCGGTTTATAATTTCCTTATTCAAATGAAGAAGCGTCCCAATTCATTTCAATAAGATGATTATAGATTATTCTGCTTAAGTATGGCCGACACAAAACAAAATATCACACAAGATCAAATGTTACATTATGTAAAAAGGAGTGTCTCCTTGATGGCATGATTCTTCAAAATCATAAGAAGTAACGAGAAGAATAATAAGATGTTAGTCAATCGCGTTCCAACGTCGAGTGCCAAAAGGCGGCACGATCCGAGGTGACAAGGTAAAGTAGTACTTCCATCGAATGGAAGACTTCAAACTGATAGATTACGAAACAACATATGCGATTCAAAAGCATAAGGAGGGTGTTCAAACTCGAATTCGAATGATAAAATAACTAGCGGAATTGACAAACTACGCCGAATTTTAATATCATCAAAAGGAAATAAAGTAAGGTCGTGTAAATATTTCAGAGATAATCGCATCGCTCATAATATATTGTAGTAAACGAACTCATTAAGACGTACTATAGTAATATACACATATGTAAGTAATTATTATTACGTAGACGATTTCACACTTAGGCTTCGGTTAGCACTGGCATCAAACCAAGCTCGATTGAAAAGCATCGCTAAATTATACACAATATGCAGGTAGGCGTACCCACGATCCAAATTCTAATCATACGTTAGCCATAACACCAAGGAGACACAGCGACCGTAAATAGTTAAACTCACACAAATCACTTCTATATAAATAGACGGCAATCCAGAAGATGAGCATAACAGATTAAAAGAAGGTAGCTCATATACGTACGGGTATCCTTATATGATACTAGTATTGATGTTCGAGGGAGAAAATAAGAAAACAGGAAGTACGCGATAATCGGAGTGGTCAATATATAACCGACTGATATAAGGCAAATAGTATGACGTCATAAGATAGACGTAGGAGGGTGAAATCATAACCAAGTATTATATACTAATTATTAATGTAATAGCAATAGGGATGCAAAAGAGAGCATATAAGTTACTTGGGAGCAAGCAAGCGCGGATATCGAACAATGGTGAATGACTCTTAAATTTTTTTGAAAAACGGTTATAGTTTAGGTTTTGAAAACGACCTAGTTCTCTATAACCAGTACTATGATACCACTTTGTAACACCCCCAAAATTTTAACAATGCAGCGGAATACCACTTGGGGTGCTACTTCATAGTTCATATACACAAGTTACAGAAAACGACCTTAAAAGTGACGTTTATTAAAATATCACATTCGATTTAAATAAATTAGAGTAAATTCAGGTCCCAATAATTTTTTTTTAACAAAAGTTACAAGAGTTTAAACATGACTCATTTGTATATTTAAAGATAAATGATTATCGAATGTGAATAAAACCAAGCCTTTAAAGTTTTGATATCCGCGCATCCAAATGCTCCCAATGCTCAGCTAGCAAAATAATAACCTGAGAAAATATATGCAACATGTCAACAATAATGTTGGTGAATTCATAGGTTTAAGTAAAAGCAGTATTAAAATAATTCAAGAAATATTTCAGTAAGAAAAGAAGCGTTACAACATTTAAAAGTATTAGTTCCAAAATTCAAGTAGTGATTAAAAAAATCAAGTATTGTTCAGTAGTGGACCACAAGAATTAGGTAACAGTAGACTACGAAACAAATTCAGTAGTCCAAAACATGTATTATTGCACTAAGCTCATGACACCGAACCTTAACATGTAATGAAATGTAATCAAACCATCACTCGAGGTTTGTGCCCCAAAAGAAATACAGATGCTGCCAAACATCCTACGAAATACCTTAAATGTTAAATGCATCAATGGTTATCTAGAAACCATAACCCAGACGGGGATTGTCAATCCCCATAGATCTATACACGACACTTGCGTTTACCCAGCTAGTGATTAATGGTTCATGATAGAAAAGGGGACTTAATGGCAAAGGGTACTTGGCAATAATATGATCAGGAATAACATACAATTGAAAGCACTTGTATCCAATGTAAAGCAAGTAATGTGTTCAAAACTCTCAGTTTTCATATATAGGAATTCAATGATCTCAAATCATGTAGTAAGCAATCAAGCTTTAATAAATTCATGAGTAAACAACCATGTATTAAAAGTCATGTAGTAAGCAAGTAAAAAACGAGCATGCATTCTCACCCCGAAAACAGTTTATGAAAACCATTAAAAGAGAAAGGTGGGGCTATGAACTCACCGAGAAACTACTAAGTAAGTGACTTCAAGAAATCCAAAACATGAATAGAAACCGAACGATGAAATCAACCGCGACTAATTAATAATTATAATATTGCGTTTTGATAACATCGGAGCTATGTAAAATATGCAACTCATCAAAATATAACATGTGCATATATATAGAACATGCATAACAAGTATGAATACGAGGCTTTCGCCCCTGGAAAGACCTTTGAGTCTAGTTTCCATAATGTTAGGCCTCATCATCTATTTAGTTACCAATCAATGGGAATTAACAGTTTAGTACCAGACTACCCAACCAGAAAGTTTTCTGAATTTTAACTACTTACGGAAAAGACTATAAATCCTAAACCGTGCTAGCTATTGAAGTGAATCCACTTGGAGATGTTAGCATAAGATGTCTACTACTGAACCATGTTTTTAACCCCAACACTTTAGTGCAAAAATCTGGTGTTTAACCTGTTTTCCAAATGGCGTTCCAGAATTGACTAGTTTCCGTAAAACGGCCATATCTCACTCTTCCGGAGGAGATATCTCCCTATCTAATTCGACACATGTACCTTGAACTTATTTATACAACTCCATCAAATAATCTAGACCTTGTCAAGCCAAACGTTTGCTGCAATTAACCCTTTTTTACTACTGGTCTGCAACAGTCCCGAGTTTTTCTACCAAACACCAATTTTGGCGTATTTCCTAAACCGTTTATCCGTAAGGGCTAAAATCAATGCTCATGTTTAATTTAAATGTTTACCTATCACCTAAAGTTATTCATATTTATATGTTATAGTACAAAGTTTTAGACTTTTCACCCAAAGAAGTTTGAGACTCGGATTTTGACTAGTTTTAGTAATTTGACCATAACTCCCTCATCCGGAGGAGTTGATAAACCATCCAATTAGCCACACGTAGCTTATACCTATATCTATCCACCTATGTAATTTAATAATAGGCTCCAGGCAAAAAATAATTAGGAATATTTACGTTTTACTACTGATCTAAAACTGCCCCTAAATTCTACTTCTAAATCAATCCAAAACTCATCCAAATAACTAATTAATCAAAAGCAATGCCATTATACATCTTATAAACATATCCTAATCATGAATACATGATGTTCACGATTAAACCAAGATCAAATACAATAAGAACATGCATGCTTACATATATGTAAAACCAATCAAGAAGGAAATAAAAATGGCTTACAATGAAATAGGAAGGAAGATAAAAATCAAACACTAATAAGGGTGTGTTTGCTGCCGTGGGTTAGGAGGACCAAGAACAAGACCCAAATCAACTTTCACTTCACCCAAACTTGCTTAAAAACCCTTATAATTAATCCCTTGATAATCTTGTTGCACTTAATTTAATCAAAACCCAAGAATCAAAATCTATTGAAAATCAAGAAATCATCAATCTTGATGCATGGTGGATTTTAGTGGAAAGGATTGATGGGGTTTTATGTAGGAATGATTTTTGAGTAGATTGGAAGTGATTAATTGAATTTTTGGTGATGATGATGGGGGTTTGGTGTTGATTCGTCGACACAGAGGAGAAGGAAGAGGGGAGTCAAAATTTTTGTCTGTGTGTGTTGGATCCGGCTTATAACCAAACTAAAAAGGGAGTGGGTTTAATTTGTAATGGGTTTAGTTAAAATAAAAAATGTATCAATTGTGTGGGCTTGGGTTATATAAAAAAATTTTAAGGAGTGTTTGGTTTTTGGTTTTGTTAGAGGAAATACAAATATAAGGGTGTGTTTGGTTTAGGATTTAGTAGGAGTAAAATATAATAAGGGGGTGTTTGGTTTCTAGTTTTGATGGAGCCTAAAACAATTAAAGAGGGTGTTTGGTTTATATGTTGTGTTTGTTTTATATATTTATTGTTTTATTTTTCTAAAACATTTATACTACCATATTTGATTTCAAACACTATGTTAAGGTATTAAAATCTGTTTTTTAATTTATAGTACTATTTTTTTGAACGGGTTTCGGCAAAACGCAGAAGAAGAGGAAAAAATCTATTAATATACTAAAATAACAATAAATTGACTTCCGGAGCAAAAATATGAAATTTTGATCTCTTAAAACTCTTAACGGATAAATATATGAAGCATGACACGTAAATAACTAAAAATGACGATTTTCATTAAATCGGCTAACAAGTAAAACACAAAAACTTTATTCAAGACAAAAATAGGAATGGAGTCGAGATTTAATATTGGCCGTAAAATACGAGATGCTACAGTCTTCCCTCCTTATGGGAGCGCCGTCCCGGTGCTTTTCTTAGACCTAGATCTCCATTAGGGTTTGCGACGGTTGATATACATTCGGAAAAATCCATATAACAAATTACGAGTCGAAAGAAGTTCAAGATAGCAATTTGTACAAAAGCAATAATGATAGCGATTCGAAGAGAAAAGACAATGAATGATTCGTTACGGAACGTTATTTACGCTATTGTCGAATACACTAAGCCCAGTCATTCACAATTCGTCACTACATTAAAGAGGCGTCCCAATTTCATGTAAATGAGGAATTATGAACTTATGGTTCGGCGGTTTATAATTTTCTTATTCAAATAAAGAAGCATCTAATTCATTTCAATAAGATGATTATAAATCATCCTACTTAAGTATGGCCGACACAAAACACAATATCAAATCAAGATCAAAAGCTACATAAAGTAAAAAAGGGGGTGTCTTCTTGACGGCATAATTCTTCAAAATCATAACAAGTAACGGAGAGAATTAATGAGACGTTAGACAATCTAATTCCAAGGTAAGTGCCAAAAGACGGCACGATCCAAGGTGACAAGATAAAGTAGTACTCCCATCGAATGGAAGACTTCAAAACAATAGATTATGAAGCAATATATTATGCCGATTCAAAAGGCATAAGCAAGGGTGTTAGCTAACACGGTAGTCGAAGTCGAATGATAAAATATAACTAGTCGAATTGCTAACTACACTGATTTCAATTATCTTCAAAGGGAAATTAAAGAGTAAAGAAGCGGGTAAATGTTTTGGAGATAACCGCATCGCTCAAATATAATTGAAGTAATCGACTCATTAAGACATTTCCATAGTTACTATATACACATATGTAAGTAATTTATTATTACGTAGACGATTTTGCCCTTTAGGTTAGATTAGCACATGATTCATAATCAAGACTCGATTGAAAAGGCATCGCTAAGTTATACACAACATGAAGATAGCGTACCCACGATCCAAATCTAATCATACGTTAGAGCCATAAAAATCATAAGGCGACACCAGCGGCCGTGTAATAATTTAAACTCACACAATCAACTTCTATATAATTAGACGACAATCCAGAAAATAAGGCATAAGAGATTAAAGAAGTAGTAAGCTCATATACTTACGGGTATCCTTATTATGATTATAGTATTGATGTTATCGATGTGAAGAATATAAGGAAAACAGGAAGTACGCGATAATCGGAGTGGTCAATATATATATAACCGACCGATATAAGGCAAATAGTATGACGTCATAAGATAAACGTAGGAGGGTGAAATCATAACCAAGTATTATATACTAATTATTAATGTAATAGCAATAGGGATGCAAAAGAGAGCATATAAGTTACCTGGGAGCAAGCGCGCGCGGATATTGGACAATAGTGAAAGACTCCTAAAAGTTTTCGAAAAAAACGGTTATAGTTTAGGTTTTAAAAACGACCTAGTTCTCTATAACCAGTGCTCTGATACCACTCTGTAACACCCCCCAAAATTTTAACAACGCAGCGGAATACCACTTGGGGTGCAACTTCATAGTTCATACACACAAGTTACAGAAAACGACCTCAAAAGAGACGTTTAATAAAATGTCACATTCGATTTAAATAAATTAGAGTAAATTCAGGTCCCAATAATTTTCTTTTTAACAAAAGTTACAAGAGTTTAAACATGACTCATTTGTATATTTAAAGAAAAATGATTATCGAATGTGAAGAAAAACCAAGCCTGTAAAATTTTGATATCCGCACATCCAAATGCTCCCAATGCTCAGCTAGCAAAATAATAATCTGAGAAAATACATGCAAAACGTCAACAATAATGTTGGTGAATTCATAGGTTTAATTAAGAGCAGTGTTGAAATATTTTTGAATTAAATTTCAGTAAGAAAAGAAACGTTACAACATTTAAAAGTATTAGTTCCGAAATCTAAGTAGTGATTCAATAAATCAAAAAATGTGCAGTAGTGGAGCGCAAGACTTAAGTAATGTAGACAAGAGAAACAAATTCACCAAGTCCAAAAAGTAATATGTATTATTGCACTAAGCTCATGACCCCGAAGCTTTAACTGTTTGTGCCCCTAATAAATGTAGGATGTTCCGCCAAACACCCCCAAAGGATTCAATTCAAATGTTAAATGCGCCACATGGTCAACTAGTGACCAAAAATTCCGGAAAAGGAGACGGGGGTTGTCAGCCCCGATAGATCTATCCACAACATTCGCGCTCACTACATTAGCAACTGACGGTTCATGATTGAAAGGGGACTTAAGTTGGCAGTGTGGTAACTTAGGCAATAATATTCAGGCAATATCTGGATAGCATACAGTTTAAAAGTACTTGTGTCCAAAATGTAAAGCAAGTAATGTGTTCGAAACTCTCGGTTTCATATATAGGTATTCAATGTTCTCAAATCATGTAGTAAGCAAATCAAGCTTTAGTAAAAATAGTCATGTAACGCTTATGTAGTAGAAATCAATGAGTTTACTTGGTAAAACGAGCATGCATTCTCACCCCGAAAACAGTTTATGAAAACCATTAAAAGAGAAAAGGTGGGGCTATGAACTCACCGAGAAGCAATGAAGAAGTGATCAAGAAATCCAAACAAGATAGAAACGAACGCTGACAATCAACCCGGCCTATATTAATAATTAATATTGAGATGAATTGATACTCGAGCTATATATAAATATGCAAACTCATCGAATTAAACTGTGCATATATATAGAAAATGCATAACAAGTGATACTTAGGAATCCATGACAACTCTACTTTTTATTTCTATTAGTTTACACTTTTTCTGAAAATTGTAACGTTTTAGCTAGATGATCGGCTCACTTAAAGTAACGCTAAATGGTCGAAATAGTCGATCTTCCTCCATATTAAGTTACCCTTGTATGTTATTTAACTACCATAGTTCACCCATAAACCATAGCCTAAGTAATCTTATTATGAAAGACGCATCGATGACACTTGGTTTCTAAATCAGGGTCTGCTGGGATCTTTGCAATTTTTGGCTACAGCAGACCCCTCAAAACATTTTATAAAAATCTGAAAAAAATTCAGTAGGTCACACATATTATGGACAACCTCCAGTTTAAATTTCGTCCAAAACTAATAAGTTTTGACCCGTCTGCGCACAGCATCTTTACAATCTAATTTCTGGACAGCAAACACAGTTTTGACACTTAATCTTGTACAAAGGGTTTGACTCACTTTTACATTCTTAAAATCGACGAGGCCTAGTTCGTTGGAAAGTAGACTCGAAGTACTTAATCATAGAGTCATGCAAATCTAGAAAAGCTATTGGCATGGCCAAGTTACACTACTCGCAAGATGAACTAAAATTATGCACAAAAAAACGTGCGCAGAATTTTGCCGAAACAATTTCCCAACTTCAAATCGCCATATCTTTTTCGTTTTTAAGAGTTGAAAGCTCAAATTTTTTCCACATGTTCGTTATAACGATCACCACCAAACTAATATCTTAAATCTAAGTTTACAACAAAACTCATCTTACCAAATCAAGCCTAAATTTTTTGGTCTAAAGGAGGGTTTAGAAACCCTCACAAATCTTCCATTTTCGCACTAATTTCGCATTCAACACACCAACTAACTATAATCACTAACAAAAACCATCAAATTTTTTTTTACCAAACAACTCATTAACATACTTTTTTCATGATTTTCAAAGTGATCAAAAACTAAATGCATGCTTACTCATATATGTAAATCAATCAAGAAGGAAATAAAAAGGGCTTACAATGTAAGAAGGAAGATAAAAATCAAACACAAACCCTAATAAGGGTGTGTTTGCTGCCGTGGGTTAGGAGGACCAAGAACAAGACCCAAATCAACTTTTACTTTACCCAAACTTGCTTAAAAACCTTATAATTAATCCTTGATAATCTTGTTGCACTTAATTTAATCAAAACCCAAGAATAAAAATCTATTGAAAATCAAGAAATCATCAATCTTGATGCATGGTGGATTTTAGTGGAAAGGATTGATGGGGTTTTATAAAAACTTAATAAAAGTCTTGCATGTTGTTTTTACTAGTAAGGATTGATAGGGATTAATGTGGGTATGATATAGGAATGATTGGAATTGATTGGAAAATCTTTGGTGATGATTCTTGATGGTGTTGATGTTGGTTCGAATAAGCAGAGAGGAGAGAGCATGAAGCTTTTTTATATCTGTTATAACTATGTGTGTTTTGGTAATGTTTGAGTGGGTTAATACCACTTATATAGGGAAATAAAAAATGCCATCTTAACTTTTAATTCAATAAATAAATAAAATAAATGGAGTGTTTGTTTGAGGTTTAGTAGGAGTTGATAAAACATCAGAGGGTGTTTGGTTTTTAGTTTAGTAGGAGCACATCAATTGAATAAAGGGTGTTTGGTTTATATGTTATGTTTATTTTATATTTTTATTGTTTTATTTTTCTAAAACATTTATACTACAATATTTGATTTAAAACACTAAGTTAAAATATTAAAAAGTGTTTAAGTACTATTTTTAACACGGTTTCGGCAAAACGCAGGAAAAATCATAAAATACTAAAATAACAATAAATTGACTTTCGAAGCGAAAATATAAAAGTTTTAATTTCTTAAAACACTTAACTGATAAATATTCTAAGCACGGCTCGCGAATAGCCGAAAACGAAGATTTTCACCAAATCGGCTAACAAGTAAACATGAAACTTTTATTCAAAGGTGGAAATAGGAACGGATTCGAGATTTAACGTTGACCGTAAAATACGAGATGTTACAAAATTCTTTACTGCGTTCTGGGATATTTTAGAAGAGGACGTGATTAGATTTGTTCGTGAATTCTTTCATTCAGGTTATTTTCCTAAAGGCTGTAACTCGTCATTTGTAGCTTTGATTCCAAAAGTCTCTAATGCCAAGTTTTTTTCGGATTTTAGGCATATTAGTCTAATAGGATGTCAATATAAAATTATTGGTAAGCTCCTAGCTAATAGGCTTAGCAAAGGCAGAAATATTTTGGATGACCCTTTTATCTTAAATGAAGTTTTGGAGTGGTACCGAAAACGCAAAAAAGGTCTTATTATTTTCAAAGTATACTTTAAGAAAGCTTTTGATTCCTTGAGTTAGGATTATATGGATTCGATTTTAGAAAAGCTTGGGTTTGGTTCCAAATGGCATTTTTGGATTCATGGTTGTCTTTGTAAAGCTCGTTCTTCTGTCCTAGTTAATGGGTCCCCTACTTCTGAATTCGAGATATTTAAGGGTCTTAGACAAGGTGATCCGCTTTCCCTTTTTCTTTCTACTTTTGCTATGGAAGGTTTGCATGCGATAACTTCTAAGGCTGAGGATATGGGTTTAATTAAAGGTGCTACCTTTGGTCGTGATAGCATGAATGTTTCTCATCTCATGTACGCTGATGATGTTATTTTCCTAGGAGAATGGTCTTGGCTCAATGCTCAGTTTTTTCTTAGTCTCCGGGTTGAAAACTAACATTCATAAAAGGAATGTCCTATGTGTTTGCGTGTCCGATATGGATGTTTCTAATATGGCGTCTCTTCTTGGTTGCGGGGCGTCAAAATTTCCATTAAAATACCTTAGAGTTCTGGTTGGATGTAATATAGCTAGGTGATCTAATTGGAAGGCCATAATTCAGAAATTATCCTCTAAGCTTTCGCTATAAAAGCTCGTTTACTATCTGTTGGAGGTCGACTCACTTTAATCAGGTAAGTTCTCGAGAATCTTCCTACATATTACATGTCGTTATATAGGATGTCGGTTCGCGTTTAGCAAAATCTCGAATCAACTCGAAAGAATTTCTTTATTGGTGCTGACCAAGGAGAAAAAAAGATCACTTGGGTTAAATGGAAAAAGTGTTTGGCGAGCAAAAAGTTGAGAGGTCTCAGGATCAGTAGCATTTATGGTCTTAATATCGGGCTCTTATTCAAATGGATTTGGAGGCTTTTGATTCACCCTTGTGATCTTTGGGCTCGTGTCGTTATTAACATCCATAGGCCCCATGGAGGTATTTTTGAAGACTATGCTCGTTATTCTAATCCGAGTCCGTGAAGCTCTATTTTGAAGCTGGTTAACAACATTAAAATGATAGGTATTAATCTTTTGTCCATGTGATCTCATAAGATTGGGAATGGGGAATTTACTAGGTTTTGGAAAGACATTTGGTGTGGGGATAAATCGTTATCATTGCAATTCACTTGTATATTCTTGCTTGATTCGGATAGAGATTGCCTTGTGGCAAATCGGATTCCCCTTAATGATTGGGCCTCGGTTCTTAGACGTAATCCACGTGGTGGTGCTGAATTGATTCAATTTGAAGCCCTTCAAGCTGTCATTAGGGATGTTGTTCTATCTAATAAATGTGACTCTTGGATTTGGTCGTTAGATGTTTCAGGGGGATTTTCGTTTGCTTCTACTCGACACTTCGTGGACGATCAAACTCTTGAGATTGGTCTTGATGCTACTCGTTGGAATAAATGTATTCCCATTAAGGTAAATGTTTTTATATGGAGATTGGCGTTAAACAAACTCCCATCCAGGCTTAATATGAAATGAAGAGGTATTGATGTTAGTTTTGTTTTATGTCCCATTTGTCAAGATGATGTTGAATCGGTCAATCACATTTTCTTTAATTGTGATATGGCAAAAGCCTTGTGGGACTTATTGGTTAAATGGTGGGACTTAGACATTCCGGTTTGTGCTAACATCTTGGAGTGGTTCTCTTGGCTTGACTCTTTGCGCGTTTCTACCAAGGTGCATTTGTTCCTTGAAGGGGTGGGTGGTACCCTTTTATGTTCTATTTGGAGCTTTCGCAATTGTTTGGTTTTCTCTACTTCTCCTCCTAAGAAGGCGATGTTTTGGATTCTATTGTTTCTCAATCGTTCTTGTGGATTTCTTCTAGAAATCCTAAGCTTAAGTTTAATTGGTTATGTTGGTTACAAAATCCTGTAATTTTCATTAATTCTATGTAATTTTTAGCTTCTGCTAGCTTTTAATGAAATGCCGCCGTTCTAAAAAAAATGGAGTGATAGTGTGAAGTGAATAAGTAATCCGTTAACTCTAAGCGACGACGACAAAACCAACCAAAATGTTTAATATACATTCTGTAGCTTTCAAATCATTTGATAAATCAATAAGAACTCAACTCGATCTCTAAACAAAAAGTCGTATGCTCCTTTTTATAGTTATCTGTAACAAACTAGTACGACAGTACTGATAATTAAATCAACTAAGTAATTAACAATGCTTTCATCTAATAAAAGAAAACAAATTCGATTGTCAACTTTTAAAACTAAAATTAAACAAAAGTAATTGTATCTATATCTTAAATCTCAAAACGGGAAGTAGGTTAACGGAAGTCAAAAATCATGTCTACATCAAAAAGCAAATTAGTTAAAGAGTTGCAAATGGGCATAAGTTATCAGGCTCATGCAAAATGATACATGCATTGTTATAATACCCTCTCCACTTATATGAATTTGCAAGATTTTAGAGGCCACCTATTTTTTTACATGATGGTCAATTATTTACCATTAGAGATGTTTTCGGTTTTATTTCAAAACATACTTTATTGCGTAACACCAAGTAATCCAAGGAGTCATGAATCAATGCATCAAGATGGTAACTGACTATTAATTATTTGCTTTCCAACTCAAGACTTTCGGTTTAGTGGTATGTGTGTTCTCCACTAACTTAAACGTTGTGAGTTCAAGCCTCGCTGAATGCATTTGTGAGATATATTGGGAGATAGGTGGTATCGATGTGAAAAATTTACCGTTTTAAAAAAATAAATATTTGCTTTCCAAGTTTTTGATTCCAACAAAATTGTAAATAATTGACCATCATGTAAGAAATAGCTGGCCTCTAAAATCTTCCAAATTCATATAAGTGGAGAGGGTATTATAAGCAATGCATGTATCATTTTGTATGAGCCTGATAACTTATGGCCATTTGCAACTCTCTAACTAATTTGCTTTTTGATGTAGACATGATTTTTGACTTCCGTTAACCTACTTCCCGTTTTGAGATTTAAGATATAGATACATTTACTTTTGTTTTAATTTTAAAGTTGACAATCGAATTTGTTTTCTTTTATTAGATGATAGCATTGTTTATAAAATTTTATGTCATTTGAAATATTAATTTATAAATTTTACAAGTTTAAACAGTTGTCATTATGCTTAAACTTTTTGTAATTTGATAAACTGTTAACCATTAACAACCACGAGTACGCAGTGGATATGGATCAAATAAGGTGTAAACGATTAACACACAATAAATAAACAAAAGGTAAACAAGAAAACTAACCCTTGAAGTCAACAGCAAATGTAATGAAACAAAGTGGTTAAGATACCACATCTATGGTTGCTCACACAACACGTCAAACAAACATGTCACGATGCTAGTCGTTGCTTCACGTAACCAACACCAAGTGTACATATGAACTGATCCAAATCTCTTTGGGATATCTTGGGTCGTATGAATTGTTTGTGTGGGACCAGTTAATAAGAAGAGGTATGAGGTGTTTATATAGCACATCAACATTAATTGTAGATAAACTCTAAAACCTTGAAGATAAATCTTCAAGTCTTTAGCTTATCACAACTCTTCCATCTTATCCTAAACACTCATCATTATCACTATAATTTGCACACAAATCCCTTTCTAGAATCCTCCAAAATCTGCCACATTTGGGAGGAGGACAAGGGTTTTCATTTCGACATTTTAAGCCCTTCTCTTTATTTTTATTTAACGGAAATCTAAAATTAGTTAAGCGTCCAACGGAAACTAACGACCGTTTAAATATATTTCGTGAAACATATTATATATTTAATAAATATAAACGAGTTATATATATCAAATACATAATAAACGTACTCTTCGTGTCTTAACATGTGTGCCCCCAATAGGCTCACACATTTCTAGTCGTATAGGTGTATATCCAACTACCATAATCCAACAGCTCCCACTTGGGAGTTGGAGTAGCAGACTGCCCATATATTAACGACGGAAACGTCTAGCAACACTCACATTCGTTTTTAAAACTAGAAATGTCTGAGATCAAGTTTCAAAAACATTCTTAGTAGCATTGTTATGTATCTCTTGCTATAATCATCCCTTTGTCCAGATACCGTTAAACCATGGATATGGATCCTAACACATTCCATATAGTTTAACCATTTAGATTCTCGTTATAGAACTTAATACAGATATACCAAATGTAATCAAGAATCATCTTGAATTACCCTTTGGGTGCGGCCACACAATTATCTGATTAATTCTGGAGAGGCGCCAATGGTATCATACTACACATCAAGTGGAGGAACAAATTCTTTGTTGAATACAAGTGTTGTGAATGCTGCTTCACATCACTTCCAATAATAGCCTTTATAACTACCATTTTCAGGTTAGCGTTTGACTTAGAATTAAAAAGTGATATCCACACATACCAGAACTTGTTTGTATTCTCAAGTCTAAGGATGACTTAACTAACCATTTTTCGATATTTTACTCATGACTAAGGATCCAAAAGTAAATATTCGAAGGTTGGGGTGTCCAATATGCATCCCTTGTGAATAACATATGAGTTTGGCGGGAACCATCCATATATTCAAAGAATATAACCAACACTCACATTTGTCTTATGTAACAATACTCCCATACTGTTAACCGACAATGGACATATTTAGAATAATAAAATTATTCAAGGATTAAACATGCAAATATAGGATAACAATTATTATATGTATGAATAACAAATACCACGTATCTTTATTCATCAGAAAGTAAAAATTGTCTTACATCCCAATTATCCAAATACTAAAAACAGATATGCATGAAACTAATTAGCAAGTTGAAGTCTAATGTATCCAACATTCTCAACTTTTTCTTTACAAGACAGCTAAATAGTTATCTAAGTAAACTTTCCGAATACTTGTTTCAAATTCACAAATTTGTGAAGAATTTGAACGCTATGATGAGTGTCGTATGTATATTTGCATACTATTGCAAGAATCATAGTATGGAAATGTGACAATACCTTTAACGAGGTATTTGTAGTCAACAACATACTTATCTGAGACAGTCATCTTTACAGTTTCTTAAAATGTAAAGTATCCTCATTCTTTAATGTGTATTGCAACTATAACCCTAATATGAGCATATCTAGTTAGCAGATTTATCATAAATGATGAAATCCTACTTCAACTAGAATTGATTATTCTCTAGCATCATGTGTACACAAACAACACTATGCCTTATATAATTCGTAAACATTTGTTTTAACAGTCATCTAAATCACTCTCAATTAGGTACTGTTGTTATCAGTCATCTAAACACTCTTAATTAGATACTGTTGTTGTTAGCTCATCTTGCTCTTGTGCAAAAGTAACAACCAGTCTCATACACAATATAAGATATACATGATGGATCCTTCGTTAAAAACACAAGGTTTCCATCCATGTATTAAATTATCTCAAGTGAAATATATCATTTAAGACTTGCTTCAATGATGTATTGCATTGTGTTGGACTTAATTTCCGCATATGTTTATTTCATTAAACATTTATTCCAAGGTCGTTTGTTTTATTTCCTAAATTCCCAAGTGAAGTTTCATTCCAACCTCAAGGATTAACATCTATCTTAGATGGAATGATACCTTCAATTTGTTACACAACAAATGAATTTTAAGGAAAAAACATAGTGCTCCCACTTGATGTCAGATGTACTCAGGAGTTATCTTAATTTAATCAGAAACCATATTGTGATTATACTTAAGATCTCGGCTCCTAGATGCATGATCTAATCCACACTTGGATTCTTTTATCTTGTATACTTTATAAAGATTATTTTAAACTCATAACCTTTTGATTACACACCGTCCTCGCAAAAGGTAATCATAAAGAAAAGAGTTATAAAACTTAGTTGTCATAAAACAAATACAGACTCATAACCCTTTTGATTACTCATCGTCCTCGCAAGGTAATCATTAAGGAAAGAGTTATGATCCTTAATTCGCCATACGTCAGATTCAAGAAATCTGTATGACAATTAGTTATCTTTATATAATTAATGCGTGTATTCAAGAAAGATTTAATCATAGTCAATTGCTTGAGTAAGATTAAAAACTCTTGTCATCAGTCAGACATTAATATGTATATAATCTTGTCCTTATGAGCCTTCCTTCAAAAGAAACTCATTCTCACCTCACATTTTACTGTTTGGTGAAAGACCAATCAATCTCAAAACATTGATTGTCTTTTAAGGATTGCATCTTTTCATTCATAGTTCTAAGATATTTATCAGATTCAAGATGTGATAATTCATCTTATTAGTTAGCAGGTTAATTATGACCCTTTAACTAATATTCCTCAGCATTGATATAAAAATATCACTCCATTGATGAGGCATCCTTATGGATTTATGAATGAGAGTTACATTATACTTTGGTTTAACATTTTCATGTTATAACCTTAGTATGACATCAGCAAGTGAATTCAGAAGGTTATGCATTTTGTTTTTGAATATTTTCAAGATCTATAGATGCTCCTACTTACTTTTGTAAGAAGAGATACTTCTCTAAATACAAAGTATTTAAGCAACAATGAATTGTTCTCAATTGGGACAACAAATACATTTTAGAGTTCTTATCTCTAGCTTGTTAATAATATGCTTCATAAGATATTACCAATTTCAGAACTTTAATCAAGACATAATGGGATTCATCCCTATCCACAAATAAATAATGTCTTGAATACCTTCCAGGTTTGAACTATATTGAGTGTATCCATGACACACGCAAATTTCTAACCTTGATCGATTTTAGAGGTAGAGCAATTAAAGTTATGAGAAATCAAACAATACGAATATAGTTTATTTCAACACATTAGACATACCATGATAGTGTGGTATTCTATGAGTATTGGAATTGTGAGACTCCATTAGAATTCCCTATATAATTTAATTCTCTATGGATCAAATACTTATCAATTAGGTCAAGCCAAATTGAATACAAAGTATTTTAAAACCAAGTGCATGCTATAACGTATATATCTTTGAATAGTACAATAACTCTATGTTCATGTGTTTCAAGAAAACAGAACATGTCAATTATAAGTTATGAGTCTTTGGATAATTTAAGGACCTTATGTTAACTCTATGTTCATGTGTTTCAAGAAAACATAACATGTCAAGTTTTACGTTACAAGTCTCTAAATAATTCGAGGACATCATGTTAATGTGTTAACAAGAAGACACAACAATTTTACTACTTACTTTATGTTAGTAGTCATTGATTAATTCAAGGACTTTATAATTAAGTCTTAACAAGTAAACATAATTATACTAACTTCTTGGTTTGAACTATATTGAGTGTATCCATGACACGCGCAAATTTTTAACCTTGATAGATTTTTGGAGGTAGAGCAATTAAAGTTATCAGAAATCAAACAATGTGAATATAGTTTGTTTCAAACACATTAGACATACCATAATAGTATGGTATTCTGAGTATTAGAATTGTGAAACTCCATCAGAATTCCTTAGATAACTTAATTCTCTATGGATCAAATACTTGTCAATTGGGTCGAGCCAAAATGAATACAAAGTATTTTAAAACCAATTGCATGCTATAATGTATATTTCTTTGAATAGTACAATAACTCTATGTTCATGTGTTTCAAGAAAACATAACATGTCAAGTTTTACGTTACAAGTCTCTAAATAATTCGAGGACATCATGTTAATGTGTTAACAAGAAGACACAACAATTTTACTACTTACTTTATGTTAGTAGTCATTGATTAATTCAAGGACTTTATAATTATGTTTTAACAAGAACATAATTATACTAACTAAAGTAATTATGAACGCAAACTCTTGAGTTTAGTAGTAATTTCAAGTTAATTTTATACTTCATAATCATGATTATATAATCGAACCATAATTATACTGACTAAATCATATAGTCAATAAGTTGAAGTATCTTTATATATTATATCTTGACTCTTAAATGTAATAGGGCAACAAACATCTTGTGTGTTTAAGTCCTAGTAGATTTATTAGTTTTCTTACCTTGCGGTCAAGAGAAACCAATTAATCATATTGTTATATGTTGTTCCTTGCACACACTTAGGATTTCTCCCACTTGTGTACGGGACAACATTACCTGCAGTAGACAAACTATACGACAAGCGTTCGATTGTTTAAACAATATGACAATGTTATAGATATTACAAGTAGATTTCAAACCATAATGTTGAATAAGGAATTTTGGATTATTATTCTATAGATAACTTTTCGGAAAGAACTTTTCGGAAAGCAACATCGAAAAGGCAACGTGTTATCTTTTAAAATAAAATGCAATTTTCCTTAAACTACGGTCGTTCATATTCGAAAAGTAATGAATTATTTCAAATCAAGTTAGAAATAATATGGGCAACTACCAAGAAAATAAATCTTGTAGCTCCTACTGAAATTGACAACCTCACATGAATGTCTTTTCAGTAATAAGACGCAAGACTCCCACTGGATTTGTCAACATTGTAAGTGTTACATCATCAGTAGAAAGCAAATAGCGATTTATTTACTTTTCTACTCTCTTAGAATGCCTACAAGTAGCAATGTACTTAGGTATTGTACAGAGTATATGAAGTTCTACTCATGTAGATGAGGGACTAGCCATCATGTATTCATTAACTTGAATATTTAGCATGCATTTCCTCCTTAATCTGCCTATCTAGCCACAAGGGTGTTTAGCACTATAAGCAATGAATCGAGTCCAAGAAAATTTACCTAGAATACCTGCTAGTAATTTTCTTTACTCGTTGCGGTTTAAACTCATACATCGTGACAAGTGCAAGATGTCATTATTTGGTAGCTATAGACACAAAGTTCTCTAGTTACACAAATATTTTATCTTTCAAATATTCCAAAACCAAAAAAGGAAAATGAAAGATTGAAAGTGAGTTTAAGTATAATTGAGAAAAATTCAATTATAACCCTATCTTATTCTTGTCAACCAATGAGAAGAGATAGGAGTAAGTCTCACTCTTCTTACCAGGAAGAGAGACTTTGTTTGTCTTCTATGAGAAAACAAACTTTTGTTTACGAATTATGTTGCAATAACACAATAGAGCATAGAAAGTTCAATTTTAGTATTTTTGATAATTAAATTCTTAAAAGAATTAACTACCCAATTAATTTCTAATAAGACTAAGATCCAACTTGTCCTCCCACTTATTACCAGAGGTCTGACCAGTGAGTAAACAAGTAGGGCAAGAGGTAAGCGACGAGCGTTAATTGCATTCTTAATGCAACTCTTAGATTAACCAAAAGAGAACGTGCGAAAATTGACAAAGGTCTGACCAATGGAAAAAATTCGCCGTAGGTTGGAAAGGCCCTGAGGTCTGACCAGAGAAGTCAATCCAAATGCATGTGTTCTTCATTTGGCTGGCTTAGACTTAAAACTTCACATAGGGGTATACACATAAATTTTACAAAATATGTGACTAAAAAACCGTGTACAAGAAGCATGCAAAACAACTTATAGCACAAAGTTAAGAAAACATTTTGTTAACCTTTTTGGTATAGTCATCATTTTGTCAAATGTTCTCGGTAGCTCCATTTTGGACGCACAAAGAAGCGGAGAAACAGGTCAGCGCGAAGCTTATTAAAAACCTGACTTCTTTTAGGGTGACGTAGCTACACCCGCCTTAAACTTCTCTTATAGTTTGTCCAACAATGGGTGAGCTGTTTTTTCGATTGACTGATGATGCTATTTTATGTTAAGAAACCCTTTGTTAACATTAGTTTTATAGTTGCCAATATGGTGGGATTACAAATTGATCAAACCTTATATTGTACTCCTACTAGCAAAGTAATTCCAATAATTCCCTCATATGCCGAAGCATGTAGTGGGGTGAGATAAGACTAAAGATCAATTCAACCCATATTGCGCATATAAAACTAAAGCTTCACAAGAAATCAAATTTCATAGTTTAATGTCCGTATTAATTTGTCCAAAAACCCCGGTTTCGCAAATCACACATAACTGGTCACAAGGAGTATGCTTACATGTGTAATACTAGACATGTTTAATCCAAATTTCTCTATAAGTATAAGTCCGTTTTATTTAGAGTTTCATAAAGTCTATTTGCAAATATTAAGCATCATATGGCATATTACATATAAGCCATTAAAACAGATAAAAAAATTAGAGTAAAATTGAATACAAACTCTTATAAAGAAAGCAGTAATCATATAATGCCTCGAGTTCTCAAAAGAGTCTTCCCCAATTGGAGAACCATAAGACTCTCACTAGGTTTTCTGCTAAAGTGCCTAGATCGCCACATCCATCATATAACATGATTGCGTGAGTCTTACAGCCGAGATAAAACAAGAATAGAATAACATGGCAGCTTAATTAACATTTAATTTTAATCTATTCTCCTTTTTATCTAATGACATTTGTGTTGATTCTAGGTGTTTATTCATTATTTATGGCAAGTATTGCATATAATTGCCATAATTTTCCAATAAAACAATAAATAAATCAAGATTTCATGCAGCCCTAGCGTGTTTAATATGTGTGTAACCCATAAAACACCAAACGAGTTGGCTCGTGATGCCACTATTGTAATTTGATAAACTGTTAACCATTAACAACCACGAGTACGCAGCGGATATGGATCAAGTAAGGTGTAAACGATTAACACACAATAAATAAACAAAAGGTAAACAAGAAAACTAACCCTTGAAGTCAACAGCAAATGTAATGAAACAAAGTGGTTAAGATACCACCTCTACGGTTGCTCACACAACACGTCAAACAAACACGTCACGATGCTAGTCGTTGCTTCACGTAACCAACACCAAGTGTACATATGAACTGATCCAAATCTCTTTGGGATATCTTGGGTCGTATGAATTGTTTGTGTGGGACCAGTTAATAAGAAGAGGTATGGGGTGTTTATATAGCACCTCAACCTTAATTGTAGATAAACTCTAAAACCTTGAAGATAAATCTTCAAGTCTTTAGCTTTTCACAACTCTTCCATCTTATCCTAAACACTCATCATTATCACTATCACTATAATTTGCACACAAATCACTTTCTAGAATCCTCCAAAATCTGCCACATTTGGGAGGAGGACAAGGGTTTTCATTTCGACATTTTAAGCCCTTCTCTTTATTTTTATTTAACGGATATCTAAAATTAGTTAAGCGTCCAACGGAAACTAACGACCGTTTAAATATATTTCGTGAAACATATTATATATTTAATAAATATAAACGAGTTATATATATCAAATACATAATAAACGTACTCTTCGTGTCTTAACGTGTGTGCCCCCAATAGACTCACACATTTCTAGTCGTATAGGTGTGTATCCAACTACCATAATCTAACAAAACTTTGTAAAGCTTTAAGAATAATATATAGATGTATTTAATGAGTTACATGTATTTGATTGAAACAAGGTTTTTAACCCGCGCTTCGCTGCGGAGCGCGGGGCTATATTTTTTATCTTGTTTAACCTAGCAAACAACATTGAGCCAAAAGTAGATTCATGTGTGTTTCGCTCCATGAAACTATAAATGATTCAATTTGGCAACTCATACTAATGAGGATGTTATCACAGTATTCAAAAATAAAAAACAACCCACATCATGGCTGAAATGTAATCACAACATTCAAAAATAAAAAGCAATCCATGGTACATACAATCTGGACAGAGTCACATGTGCATATGTATGAATAATTTACCATGCCTGACAATGTGGCGACATGATATATACTTATTGATTTTAAGAAAAAGCTAAGTAAGTAGTATCCACACCAAGGCCTCCTCTTGCTCACCTACGCTATTCTCAAACAGGATGCTAATTGCTGCTAGTGTTCTACCTGTTCATATGCATAGGCTCATTGCCAAGGTTTTAGAAGTTCTACATTATTTATATTTACTTCTTAGCTAAAGTTAAAACATGGTTATGCCCAAGAATCATTGTCCTAATACTAATACATGCTCTACATACCTCTTCACCACAATCAACACATGTTCACAACAGTTTTGCTCAATGTCGCCCTTAACATCGTCACTTCTTTCCATACATACACATCTATTACTTGGCCCATGTTCAGGTTTTCCGCATTTCCAAACACATCCATAAACCTGAGATTAAGTAATTAAAGGATTAAACATAAAATATTTTAAACATTTAAGATTTATAAAACAAAAAGAGTCACATAGATATTTACTCATGTCACAACTAACTTAATCAGCAAACCCACATGAGCTTGATATCAGTGTATGAGGTGTGCAATAGATCCTTGGAAAATTCCTCGAGTATAAATATACATTGGTCATCTCTAAACAGTTTATGAAGTCAGGATCATCAAGTCTGAGAATTTATAAGTCGTCACTAAATGTGGTTCTATGCTTATAAGCTTATTATACACACATTCTAATTAAAGGTGGCAAAATAGGAATGTCCGGTCCACTTGGGTAATTGGTCTACGTTTATTAGACAATCTTTTATAATTTATAATATTTAAGTTGTTTGTCTTGATGTGATTACTAAAGATATATAAATGCCAATAATTCACTCCTCGGATCTGCAGAAAGCCAAGTATAATTGAAAATATGCATTAACAAATTTTACCCAGCTGATCCATTAAAGATAATACATAGCCCAAATCAACCCATTCATTAGTTAATGCGTTGAAATTGCCACCTCTGACTATAAGAATAGCCACAGTACCACATCAATCATTTTTAATAGAAAGTTCAAATTCCTTGTAAAACATTAATAACCAAACCTGCAATAGAACCTAGAGCCTCAGCAGCTTCATGTCTAACCATAGGATGCTCGTTCACATCTTTAAGTACCCTCGAGAGTGCATCTGAGGCAGCTATATTTTGCAACTGTCCTAATACATAAGCAGCCTGAAATCCAAGATATTTAAATTAGTCTACTGCAAGAAGAAATCGATGTGGCACACCCATCGTAAACGGACAAAAAAATATTTATTGTTGACCTCATGTCGCAATATATATGGCAAAACATAAAGCTGAGAAATGATCAATACCTCAATAGCAGGCATAGTTACACACTCTTTTAGGTCTTTTCCACCGTTGACAGAAATTTTCAGTGAGAAAGAACCTTTTTGAGTGATCCCTATTACATCCAATAAAAAAATAAGGGATATGAATACCTTAAATTTGCTCTGCGAAGATAAAGTGCGGCCAAAGAAGAAAGAAGAAGATGTGAAGGGAAGTGAGTTGTTCTGTGGTACGACTCGGTCCTGGATTGCCACCACGGGCCTGTTGTAGACGGTTTCGTGGTCAACCCATAAGACCCAACCCTAACCCATAAACTTTCATGTATATTCTTACTTATTCTCCTCACATTCTACTAAGAAATCAATCATATTTTGACATGTTATTAATGGGTCAATCTGTTAGGAAAGAGATGCAAATTTTGTAATTATATTTACTATTCAACTACAAATAATGATTTTAAGCATTCAATTAAATTATAGTAAAAGAGCCTGACTCAGTTTGACATAAAATCCCTTCATTACAGAAGATGAAGTATCTGGGGGGTGTTTGTGTATGTATCTATTTATAGATGAGTATAAACCTAATAAATGGCAGTAACATGATTCTTATACTTGGAGTAACCTGTAGTAATAGGGAAAAATTAATGATCAATCTTTCATATGCTCTTTAGCTTATTATTTAAACACCGGATATACATATCCCTAAAACATTTATATACAGGGTACATATTTTCTTATTTTTAGGTTCCACGTCATTTGTTTAACACCCTACTCTACGCCCTTTTTAGATCAAAAAATATGTTATGCAAAAACTTTTTTATGTTCTTGACATGCACTATCAATAGGATAACATGTTTTGTTTCCAGATAACATTTAATAATGGGTTGAAGTAGCATTGACTCGTCATCTATGTGAAAAAAGTGGTGCTTGGTAGGGCTCTCTTTAAAGCAAAAAATGGCACTTCACTCACTGATAGTAAAGTATCATAGAATTTTGGTGCATTGGGTACTATCATCAGCTGAATAATTATGTTAATCAACACATTCAGTCAGCTACAAAGTAGAAAGTGGAGTTCACAATGTAGTTTAAATATTTAGTAAAAAGAAGTCGTATGTTTGGTTATCCATCTTGTGTATATCTTCGGTTTACCCATTCTTTGTGTGAAAATTACGTATAGTAGAACAGTATTAAGAAACTTGTAAAACAGGTTTTCATGTATACAGTTGCTGGCAATGCAAAAAATGGCTTACCTTATTCTCCAAACACATGACATATCACCCTTGTCCCGTTCCAGTGTAGTGGCATATTTAAAATAGTGAACTAATATCAACGGATCTTCGATTAATGTCCTGCATAATTAACTGTCCATCACATTTTCAGAAAATTATATTACAAAATTAACACAATGTAAAAAATTTAACAAACCCGATCAATCAGAAACCTTGAAACAATTGAGAAACCGATAACATGGGATCACCTTCATATGTAATATTCTCATGAATTTTTGTAGTTGAGTTTTTTCCTCTGCATCCTAAAAATTTGAAGTCAATGTCAAAAAAGATACATTCTTTACACAACTAATTTATCTAATATGTGTCAACCCACATTCTTAATAAATAACTTCGAGCAGTGGGATCATGCAATTACTCATATATCGGTTTAGTCGGTCAATTTTCGCTACACCTAAAAGTCCACAACAGTCCAAGAGTTCATAACCGTAAAAAAGACAATGTGGTTGTGACCTGTTGCGAGTGTGGGACAATATAGGAAACTAAAAAATCTTTTTTTTAAAGAGGAAGATATATTGAAACTTTACATATATCTTGTGCCGGCATTTTAACTTATAACTTGTCTAGCTGATTTAAATCATATGGCGTTGATCAACATGCGTTTGAGTAACATTTAGATTATGTACAGAAAATCAAGTATCTAATAATAAAAGGTAAGGAAAAAAGAGTTTTTGTTGTATACGGCTAAAGGGAACACAAACAGGGGTACGTCCATTTTGTCCTTCACCTGTGTGTGAGGGCAAAAAGAAGCTATGATTGATTTTTTTTTCATGGGGCCTATTTAAAGATGGGTGGTATACAGTGGACCGACGACATACAGTAATTTAAGGACCAACTTATTTTTTTCAGACTTTGGGTCACTTAACTGTAAATGTTTGCAAACCCTCACGTGGCATGAGCATCTGATACATAAGCAATGTATGAACTTTAGCCTTTGGGTCATGTTTTTCAGACTTTAGGTCACTTAACTGTATGTTCACACAAACAATATGCATTCTATAAAGTGGCTCACCTAGATGATAAGCATTCACGTTTGCACCCAAATTATATCGACGTTTTGGCAACATCGTATAGTTTCATCGATGCCCTCAACCAATTCTGATGATATTTGACATTCACGGGTCGAGGAGGGGAAATGCGTAGCTGGAACAGGAGGTCAAGCGTCGGCATTCGGAATACGCTTCTTACCTGCAAGTAGGGAAAAAAACGTTATTAGAATCAGATTTGTGTTGCCATTGTAACTACTTATTAAAGCTTGAAAAAGTTTCCAAAGTAATATTTTCATTGCATCGTATAGCCAATTGAGTGTACCCATAGAGCACTAATTTTAACGAATGAATTTTAAACCAATTAAGTATTGGATACCTTTACATCAGGTAGTTCAGAGGCTGCATGCACTATTTCATCGACATTTTTCCAACGAAGCTGCTATCGCAATAAACTGTAAAAAGCTATCTATGCGATTAGTCATGTACAAATTTTAAATTGAACAAATACTAATTAGTCATATCTACGCAAGTGTCTTTGAATCTTCTTCATGCAAAATAATCAGTTTTCATTAAGCAATGTGAGACATACTTTTTTCCGCGACAACGTGGGTAAAAAAAAAACTAACCGACCATGGTCTGTGCACATATTCATGAGCAGCCGTTAACGCGATTTTTAGTTTGACTAAACCTGTGTATCAGATGAGTCTTGATAAGCAAAACAAGGAATAAATATAGAATTAAATACTAAAAGTATATGATAAAGTGAGTATAATACATTAAAAGGCATACTTTTCACCTTAAGCTTCGATATCGCTTAATCCAAAATGTTCAGCTTCCATACCAAGGCTGAAGAGAGAACTAACGCGCGTCCTTGCAGAACGTATGTTACATGTGATCCTATGAATCTGTTCTTGGGGCTCTTTGAGCCCTGGCTTCGTTGGTTTCATCGCAGCTGGTATGTGTTTAATTACACATACCCTTTGCCTATAAAAACGGACTTAAATGACCAAAAACGTACCAAAAATACATTGTATTTGTATGTTTTTACTTATATTGTGCAGGAAACGGATATCCGACAAAAGGACAAAAAATCAAGCCACAACGAACAAAACCGAGCACGGAATGAAAAAGCGTGAAAAAAAAGTCAAAGTCAACCAAAGTCAAAGTCAAAGTCAACACCGAAGCCGTAAACGAAGAAATACTTAATGGGCCAACCCGCACCCATCTAATGGGCCGGGACAGCCCATTAAGGTATTTATACCAAGACTTATAAGCCTTAAGTTTTATAATAGCCCAAAAACCATTTAAGGCCCAAAATGAAAATAAGCCCAAAAAACCTTAACCTGTTAAGACTTAACAGCCCATCCAAACGGCTGTTAGTCTATTATTTCACCAAAAGGACCATCATTGCAACAAGAGTATACACTCTCAGGGACCATTCTTGCTAACTCCCTTAAACTTTCACCCCCCAAAGGACTTTCCATGAAATAAAACAATACAAAATCAGGGACTAAAAATGCCAAACCCACAAACCTTTTTACCCTGTATACCAGTCAAACCAAAACCTAATTCTTCCCGCCAAACACACTATTTATCGTCCCTGTCGTTTTCTTTCAACTCTTCACCCCAAAACGTCACTTTCACCTCAACCCCACCTCACATGATGCAATTGCCACCTTGGCAATCCTCTCTACCCTCATTCGTTTATGGAAGAAGACAAAGGATGGATGGTTAAGATGATATAGCTTGGAGAACATACAAAATTAATGGCTGAGATTCATTTATGACTTTACCTCACACAAGAAACACAGCTGCTCAATCTCTCACTAAAGAAGCACAACAAGAAGACCAAGACCTTAGAGATTTTAGTATAAGTAGTAGGGCCATTGTAGCTTTTTTTTTGTCAAGTTTTGTTTTAACAAATTTGTACCATTTTTAATACTGCAATTTACTTTTCATGTCATTTAAATTACTGTCATTTAAATTCTTGCATTGTAATTTTTAAGATTAATGAAATTTTAAGTGTTTTCCTTAATTATTGTCATTTACTTACATTGCCTTTTAAATCTTGTCATTAAGCTCTTATATAAGCTTTTGATTCATTAAAAGCTTATTTAAAAGTTTGTTTTCAAATTCTGTCTTAAAACCAAAAAAATACAAAAAGTCCATTCCAAATTACCACAGCTTTTGTTGGATGATAAGCTAGCCTTAGAAGAGCTTATAGACCATACTAGCTTGTCTTTGACAAGCTAGAGCTTGTAGATCACTTTATATATCCTGTTTTGAGCAAGGGTTTTGTAAGTTTCTATTTTCCAATTTTTGCTTATTTACTGTTCAAGTGCTTATTATTGCTTATTTCCTGTTTTTTATTACTTATTTATGTTCTCTTATGCTTATTTGTCTTTGTTTGTTGCTTATATCTTATTTGCTTAAGTTTTTCTTTGAAACTGTCAATTTTTTTCTTTTAACTGCTTATCTATGTTGCTAATCCTAAGTGCTTATTTCTACTTGTTTAGTACTTAATATTGCTTAATATTAGTTGCTTTGTATTTGCTTTATATAAATTTAACTTAATTTATCAAAAATCAGCTTAAAAATTGGATTCCAAAAGTTTAAGGGGTGTTTGGGTTAAGGTGTAAAACGGGTCAAAATATGTATTTAAACCTTTTGGGTCATTCACCCAACTTTGACAAGCCTTATTTAGTTACTTTAAACAGCTTTTAAAAGTTTTCATAGTGTAAAATTCATTTTTAAGGTATTTAGTAAACATGGTTTAAATCTGTAGGTTTTAAGATTTGTAGTTTAGCTTAATCATTTAAATTTTGATTCAGGACATTTAGGAGTTGATATCATGCTCATTTGTGACTCAAAATGCAGTAGGTTATGTTTAGTTTAGGTAAGCTTTTGTCACTTAAGTTTTAAGTTAAAACTGTCAAAGTTATCAAGCATTTTTTTAAAGTCCCTTTTCATTTTCAAATTTCAGTTAGTTAAAATTGTTTTTAGGATTTGAATTTTTGAGCATAAGCTCCTTGTATGTCTATCTTCATCTGTTTCAACTTATCTTAGTTTTTAAAGCTTATTTACTGGCTTGTTTTTAAGCCTGCATATAGCAATTCTGCCTTTAAAAAAGAAGACCAAAAAAGGGTCAAATATGTGTGAACAAGCTTTTTCTTAAGCCTTTTTCATGGCTTAAATAAATTTCAAACTCTTTTTTGATTGACGTTCTAGATAGCTTATAGTATAAGCTTTGCAGGCATATAAGCCCCTAAGCCATAAGGTTCCATTTTGCGGCTTAAAAATAATCCCAAAAGTGCCTTCTTGGCTGTTTGGTTAGTTGTCTTGGCCATTTTGCTTATTAGTTTTTTAAGTTTTTCCTGCTCATTTTCCCTTGCTTATTTTGATTAGACTTGTTTATTAGGGATAGGGCATTATCTGTTTTTGCTTATTTTTTGTTTTTCCTTAGCTTATTTGTCCTAAAAGAGTAAAGTAGTTAAGTCTTTTTAGTTTAGTTAAGAAAAACCCATTATGTCAGCTTATTATTTGCCTTTTATGTGCTTAATTTTTAGTTTTGTAAAAATTTCCTTTTTTAAAGTTTGATAATTTGGCTTATTTTACAAGTTTCAAAAAGAAAAAGTAAAAAAAAAAGTTTTCATAAAAAGAGAAGCCACAGGATTCGACTCTGTGACCTCCCCTTTAGCACACACACGTCCCACACAACACACACACTAACCATTGGCACCAGTAGGGCTATCTGTTAGCCCTACTCATTGCTTTATTTATATACACGTTTTTTCCTTTTAAGCATTCAGCCAACTTTTGCTTATTTGCAGCTTACTTATAAGCTGTCTTTTAAAGCTCTTATTTTTCTTGCATTCCATTTAGCTTAAAGTACTTTCCACGAATTTTTCAGATTTTTCCCATTTAATTTAATATTTTTAATGAATTTTTCTTATTAAAACAGTTTTTAATTCATAAAAAATTATAAAAAATCAAAAAAATATAATTCTTTTTTAAAAAATTTTCTTTTATCATTTAGCACTTAGGAAAATTAAATTTGCTTTTGTAGGGTTAAAATTTTAGAATTTGGTTTTTTAAAGAACGGGATTTGGTCCCGTTCTCGTTTTTCTTCGTTTTTTCACCTTAATTGCTTTCGTTTTAGGGTTTCCTTTATTTGTTCTTGCATTTTAGTTATTTAGGATTTATAAAAAGTTAAAAAAATCATTTTAGGATTAAATTTGATAAATTAGTTTTTTTTAAGTCGCGTTTTTACGTTCTCGTTTACGTGTTCAATTTCGTAATTGCTTTCTTTTTTAGTATAGCTTTCCTTTTACTTGTTTTTCTTGTAGAATTAGAAAACCCAATCCAATCTTTGACCATTCAAGCATAAATTATCAAACTAAAACTCGATTTTCAAATTCACGCCTCGTCGGGACACGACCCGGGAGATTTTAGATTTTGCTTTGGTCAAAAGTAATTTCTTTGAATCTTTTGGAATACGTATACTATATATATATTATAATTACCCCTAAAAAGGTGGTTATCAGCAGCATAAGAAGGCAAATATAATTGTTGTAACTGATGCTCCAATAAATCCAAGTCTTCTTTGGGGATAACTTGATCACCGGAGTTTTTCCAAAGAAGTAGGCAGCAATATCATTGATGACAATCAGCGATCAGGAAGAAGATACCTGCTTAATGATTGGATTGCATTCAAACTTGTGCATATTCAAACTATTTTCATTTTTAAGACTTATGCGAATAAGTTTACATCTCTATTAAGTATGATATGCCAGTATGCATGTTTCCAAAAGAGCCTTATGAGGCAAGTAAGCCTATACAACACTCCTTTATAATTTAGACTATATTTGATCAGCCAAATACATGATGTGAAAAAATGAATCAAATTGCATTGTACCATGTGTCACGCTCACACACATGATTAAATCATATAACATAAATTAAGAAGTTATCTTTCATTCAATATTGGCAGACATATTCCCTTCTAACCCCGTCGAAATGACCAACCTTTCTCCAATAGGTTCAATAATTTCTTCTGTGTGTCAACTTATCAGCTATCTAAAAATATAACTAATATTATTGTGATATTTGCCATCCTATGAAGCTATTCCTTAAAACACACAAATTCATTAAGATGCCTTGGAAATAATTTAGACAGCAGATAGTTTGTAGTTTTAATATAACTCACCTTATCACCACATTAACACTAATCAAATGCAAATATAAAAGTCAGCTAAATAATATAACTACCTTAATCTTCTAATACTTGAATAAAAAAATCAATTAGACATTTAACCAAACCCAACATCTCATTGTTAACAAAGTATATTATGTCTTAGCAAGCATTTATCAAACACATAGTCGGCATAACCAAAAGTTTTGGTCAAAACCAATTCAAAATAAAAACATAAAATATAACAACTTTAAGATTGAAACCAACATAAATAACTTACCAGAGTAGGGTTAAAAATATTATCTCGATTCATGTCAACCCTAAAAGCCCCAAGCCACCATCACACCACCGTGTTGTTGATTGAAGATTCACGCCAGATTAGAAATATAGAGAGATGAAAGATCTGTTGTTTGTAAAGAGGAAGAAAGATCTAGAGAGATAATAATGGGTCGGTGGATCTAAGATTTTGGAGGAGGCGACACGTACGGGAGTGATTTAAATGTCTAATCCGGGTCGGGCGGGTATTATAGTAAATGCATTAATGCTGCCTCGGGGGAACGATCTTACCCTTTAAGTATATAGTATAATGAAAAAAATTATAATCATGAACTTATTTTAGTTTACGTCATCTTAAACTTTTTCCTAAAGATGACTTTTTTATACGATTATTTTACAAATTTAGTTTACTTTAAAATCCTATCTTTGTGACTCACACTTCAAGGTGTGGATAAAGAGTTTATTCTACGGATGTGGATGATCTCACATCTCAATCCGTTAAATAAAGGCAAGTTGGGGCGTTGACATGAGTAGATATCTTTTTTGGAAAATGATTTTCTCGATAAATGTATTACTCTAAAAGATAATCCAGTACAACGGATGTGGATGATCTCACATCTTAGTCCGTTACATAGACAATGGCTAACATAACAAGCACAACTACTCAAAAGGAGGATACGACTATAAGTAGATTACAATAGACTCGAAAACATTAAAATTAATCTATTTCTTCTTCGACCATGCACCATGATATCCAAAATAATCACAAATAGCTTGAAGGTTTTCAGACATATCATGACTTTCATACAAATCATCATCATAAGGGTCGTAATCATTATCCCGTTTTGTTGGCCTCCATTGTTACAACAAGCTATTACTACCATATCCACTTTTTAAACTTGCTGATGCCATAAAAACTGCATCTTCATCGACCACATCTTACACATCAATATTACTGTCCTCATTAACCATAAAGACAAACTTAGGTAACGGCTTCCCGTCATCATCCACAAGAGTAAGTTTCCCATCAATAATTTATCTTCCGATTTTATCAATTCTTTCAACTATATGGGGTAGTACTAGTACTACTAGATGCCACATGAAAGAATCTGTGATCAGATTGAGACACCCCAGAATTGGCCCCCTTCCTAGCCGATTTTGAATTCCTTCCATTTGTACCCAAGTCGTCATCATTTCAATCGAATTAAGCGCATCAAATGGGTTTGAATTACTAACCTCTTTTATAGACACCTCAGCTTGCTTTTTTTTACCATTAGTGTTGGCACTATTCTTATTAGAGATAGGTTTGTAAACTTGTTTGGTTGGCTTGAAAACCCACCTTTGGACCAAACCTGAACACCTCTAGCAGCTTGTATAGGATTCGTCAAATTCTTCACCATATCCGAGACGATCTTCTTAGGACACTCATCTAGTACGTGGCCAAATACTTTGAAACTCGAACACGTAAGAGGTTTCCACTCAAACTTAACACGTATAGTGCACATATAGAACCCCTCACCAACAAGTTTTGGCATATGTAACACCCCCAAAATGGGCCACAACGGAATATGATGATCCGGGGGTATTACTTCATAGATCAATAGCACAAGATATGAGAACGACCATTATAAGGATCGTTTAAAACTGATACATTGGATTTCATAAATGGTTCGATACAAAAAGCTCATGGGCTTAACTTGATTATCTTGTAAAAATAAAGATTTCACAACATAACAATATTCCAAAATGTAATGCATGCAAATCTTTATGATAATGAGACTTCAAATGACGACCAGCCAATGTATCCGTGACTTGTACCTTATTGACTTGAGAAAACATGTTTAAACTGTCAACAATAATGTTGGTGAATTTATAGGTTTATAAAGTTAATGAAGTGGATAGCAAGATTTCCCTGTAATAAAGTAACAGATACAGTATCACAAAAATGTATTATGAAATGCACTAAGCTCATGACACCGAAGCTAAACAATGTATGTATATCAAATACATATAAATGACTTTGCCCAATGTGGATGTTCAACCCGTAACATCCATGAATCCAAATGGTATACGTTCGTTGTTTCCGGCCAACTGATAAACTAGCAAGCGCTACTTGCCCGAACGGGGATGTTAATCCCAAATAGATCTATTCATAACATTCGCGCTCACATAATGCAATTAACAATTACATCTATGCAATTAACAGTTCATGATGGTGGGCATAGTGGGTTATAGCTACTTAGGCAAACTCGTAATATTTGAATTTAAAATGTGCTTGCATCCATGTTGTAAAACAAACATGATCTCATCCCCGAGATTTGATAAATGATTGAAAAAGTATAAAAGTGGGGACTATAAACTCACATCAAGTAATGATAACGTAGAAGCAAGGTAGTGGCACGAAAAACGATGCAAAAGACTTTATCCGCAACCTATGAAATAATAATACATATTTACTAAACGGGAAAATAATAATATAAATACTTGCAATCTTGTCCCTAGTGTGTGCTTGAGTTTGAGAAAATATCGCTTGTTTATAATTTTGACTTTTCATGAAAATTGGCCAAATATAATAGGTCATGTCCTATTATTATTAAACATGTAAACTACGATATCGGATATTTTAGAATCTAGGTCCGTTATACTTTAAAATGTTAGTTAGATCGGCCTTTGGTTTGGTCTCTAAGTGTGTTAAATAATTAGACGAACGTTGACGTTTACTTTTTGAGTTAAACTTATATATTACTAAGTTTTAACATGAGGTGTCGTAGAGTTTTTCAATTAAATTCTGGGTTCGTTAATTGACGATATTGAAAAGTAAAAACATATTTGAAATCTCCGCTGGGTAGTCTATAACTTTCGTTAAGTGAACTTTGTCTAAATTGGTCGTTTAATGTGTTAAAAATTAGGCTAAACATGTGTGGGTCGCAAGACAGCCTTTACACTTAGAAAAATAGTGAGTTACTTCAGCTTATATCATTTGCGAGGTCAGACTTTTAAAGTTAGGTTGTAGACTCGATACTCAAAGTTAGGCAAAAACAAAAATACCTCATTAATCTATGACCTACTGGTTATCAGTCATATTTTATAACTTTGCATGACGGGGTCGCTATCTAGGTCAAAAACGAGGCCAAAGTAGGGGGTCGAGCCTTCGGTCAACAGCACTAACTGCATGCTAGCAGTACTAACTGCGTGACAACAGTACTAACTTTGGGCCATGATTGCGAGTCCGTTTCTTAGCCATTTTTGATGATTCGAATTTCTATATGAAGCTCACTATGCTGACTATAAAATGCCCCCTATTCCTGTCCTAAATTCCAAGGTTAAATGGGTCAAAAGTGAGGCTAAAGGTGTGCGTGTGTCGTGTAATTTATCACCGTGCGCTGAGTTTGATATCAACATGCGCTGAGTTTGGAGTCATGTTTGGTCATAATTTGTGATCAATATATTACACGAAAAAGGGTGACATTTGTTCTAGCTTAAAGTTGGTACATTAGACTTCAGGTATCAACAATTGATTCAACATTTCATATAGTTCAAAGGTCACAATAATTTGAGGAAAAAAATGGCTCGCTGGTTGTTTCACAAAAGAGGGCGAAGTGGCAGGTTCTACATGACAACTTTTAGACCTTATTACTTCTTAACTACTCGATGAAAATAAGTGAACCCTGGGGCAAAACACAGGTCACATGTCTTATTTTTGAAAATACTTAAGTCGTTTTATATGCTTCACGTTTAAGGGTCGCACAAGGTACTTAAAGTTAACTACACGTATGGGCTATGTTTATTGATTGGTGGTTTTCACACTATAAATATATATAATATATAATAAAATATAAAATATATATATAAGTCTAAAAATCAACAAGAGCAATGATACCGAGAAGTAGTATAGAGTGTTCCCGGGTCGTTTATCCCCAACGAGGCTGGAATGGACAATCGATACAATCGAAGATTTGAGTTTGAAGGAAGGAATTGATTTGAGAAGTTGAAAAAGTCAAATTATATAACAACAAACAAAAACGTTTAAGAAAAACCTAGAAATTA
>BQNB010015419.1:2852-73309 GCA_026074375.1 Tanacetum coccineum
AGTAACTTTACATCTTACGATATATTACGTTTACACGTTTGTTTGTCATCATCAAAAAGGGGGAGATTGTTAGTGCAAATATTACGATATTTAATCTACATAGTCTCGTTTGTTTTGATGATGATAAACACATAACTTGTGTTACATAACGTAAATTGTACAAGTTACTCATAATCATATTTTGTCTCAATATACATCAACACATCTCCGCGTCTCGAGTCCTCGTATGTTACAACACAGGTTCGTACATGTTTCTTATGTTGCATTATGATCAAACCTCATTTCACACTTTGCATTTATAAGTATTTTTATACAAACATTTTAGCAAGTATACAATAGTTAACTTGATGAACAGTGTAGCCGGTTCCATAGGAGCGTCGCCGGTTCCCTTTGATTTACAAGCCGGTTCCTTTGAACAGTGTCGCTGGTTCTGTTTAGCTTTTTCCTATAAATAGAGGTGCCTTTTCAATCCGTTTTTCATCACTTTTAACACACCTTTTCTAAAATTTTTCACACATATAGATCTGTAGGAACGCATCCATAAAACCCCATGATCATAATGTAAAACAACCCGTAATTTTCATCAATGTAATTATCCATCTATTAAATTCGATGCAATGTAACATTTATATATACCACCTTTTTACAAGAGAATTTTTGCTTTATTCTATTATGTAATGTAGTTTACATAACTAAAGTAAACAAGCTCACGCAACAACCAATGCCATCTATATCTACGTTTATAGCAAGTAAACATCTTAATATGTCAAGTCAATATTCTAATATCCTCTATATCATGTACGTTGTCCATTTAACGTGCTTTTCAAAACGTTATTTCAAAACAAACATTAAACGATAAACGTTTATATCAAAGCCCTAACTTTATGTAATGTATACATATAAAATGAATGTGCAAACCTTCAAGCATGTGTACAAGTGTACAATTCACAATATTTTAATTATATTTTCCCTCCAAGTCAATGTGCAAGTCCTAAATACTTAATGTACAAATCAAAAATGCATGAATTCAAATAAGCTCATTTTGCACCATTTTCATTCTAGATTCCGTACCACCTCTTTAGTACTAATTACGAGCACTCAATACACAATATTTAAACACTTTTCCCTCTCTAATCTCAGCTCCTACACTAACCCTAAAACTTTAATTCTAAACCCAAAACCCGAGCAAAACCCCGTTACCACTTAAACAAGTTCATAGTTTTCAGAAATCTAATCCGTTGATAATACATAGGATCTGGGAAAAATCAGTAGGCTTTGGGTATTAAGTGAAAATACTAGGTTTTAGCCCTATGTATTGTGATCATTTTGCCGGTTGACTCAACCTGATTCAACGTCGGATGAATTAGTTATAGCCGAAATGGCAAAGGTGCGCAGATTCTGCACACCTATAGTAAACGGCTATTATCTCTAGATTTTTGTATAGTAACCCCTAAATATGTAAAACTAAAAGTTGTAGAGGACTCGAATATCTAACCATACTCATTGGTTTGAGCTTTATCGAACTTACGATTTGTAAATGGCAACCATTTTACCGAGACTGATGTTGGCTGTCCAAAAATGGCCATGTATAAACTAAATAAATATCTCAAGCTAACTCCAATGAACTAACCACCAACCTTTCATACCATGACCATCACCACTACCTCACCATTCTCTAGCACCCTTATAAGCACCCTCCATCACCACCTTGTATAGCTCCTTGTCACCTACTGGTCCTTCTTGTGGCCAAAACCCTCCAACACCCCACACCTGCAAATCTTTCACTTCTAGCTCACCATACCCTCTCTAGGCAATCCTTAGTCATCTATCTATAGATCTTGATTCCCTTTCTCTAAGTGCTCCTTGGCCTCTAAGGTTGTACAACTTAGCAAAAGCTCCATGAGCCCTATAAATAGCCGAATACCCTTTTCCATTCAAATCACACCTCAAAAACTCATATACTTGTCAATGGAGTTCTAAATCAAATCAAGGAATGTCAATAGAAGTCCTTAAGCTCAGAATAGAAGCCAAGAAGCAAGAAAAACAAAGCCTTGAAGTCGTTACTAGGCGTACGAACCCGAAAACCCCATTTTGACCCATTTCTAGCTCAAGTAATCTAAGATCTTGTTCCATAAGCTTATAATCTAAATTAGAATGTTCATAATACTCTTAATATCCGGAAATATGAACCTTATTTGAACTTTGAATCTCAAACCCATGTTTTTTTTGATAAAAACCCTAAAAATGACCCATTTTGATTTTCTAGCTAACGAATCCTTTTTCTAATCTTTCGTTACATTAAAATATCTTATTTTAGCTTATACTAATAAGCTATAACCTGCAAATATCATTTAGAATCTTAAAATAACCTTGCATGACTTTTTGGACTTGTTTTGCAAAAGTTTCCATGCATAGGGGTATATATCGTAACTTTCTGAAATTTATAACTAAAGGGGCTGAAAATGTCATTATACTAAAGTTATAACTATAAGGACCTATTTGTCAAATTTAAAGTAAAGTTTAATTATATAATACTTATATATAAAGGAGCTAAACTTGTAAAAGTTATAACCAAGGGTAATTATATTTAACTTTATCATCGACTAGCTTTTGAAGAAACTTATAATCTTATCGTATCACGATACTAGGGAATTTCATGTGAGGGGTTCCATTTGGGTATTTGTTTTGACGAGTTTGCTGGGTTTACGATTTAAAGTGCCCTGGCTCCTCAAACAATACTGCGTGGCCTCTGAATTATGATAGCCCGAACAGTGATACAATATTCCATAAATTAATCAAATCAAAGTAATACGTTAAACTTTATGAAGTTTTGAAACATAAACCATCACACTAAGACTTGACATATTACCCTCAGGTTGCGTGACGAGGCCGTTACTTTCACTTGATATACTGAACTTCTCCGCCCGAGTAGATAACATCATACTACCATACGGACGCATTTCTCTTGATATACTTTTGCCATCAATTAGATTTCTCCTGTTAAGGTGAGTTCATAGCCTCGCTTTTAAAGTCTTTATATTTTTAAACCCGCGAGGGGGATACATGCTTAATTGTTTTTAATATACACAAGTACTTAAAACCGATATTGTGAGTTCATAGCCTTGCTTTTAAATCTCTTGAATGTTTTCATAAACCCATGAGGGGGATACATGCTATAAACTATGAATACAAGTGTTTTCCAAATGTATGTTATCTTGATATATTATTGCTTGTGATCTAAGTCCCTTTATGCCAAAAGACCCCACTATCATGGACCATTAATCACTTGCGAGTGAACGCGAATATTGTGGATAGATCTATCGATCGGGATTGACAATCCCTTTGAGTATGCCGATAGGTAACCAAACACACTAGATATTTAATCTCATCATAGGTATATGGCCAATTACCCTACACCGAGAGCCATTACATTAAAATATATCATATTTGATATATTCACAAGTCAGTTTGTGTACCATGAGCTTAGACGCAATAATACACTATTGATACTGTTTTCTATAATAATTGTACTCATTGAAATTATTACTATTTTTGGTGTATAAACAACGTAACCCACTATCCATGATGACTTGTATTCACACTATTTATCATAAACCTATGAATTTCCCTCAACCTTTGTGTTGACTTTTTAGCATGTTTATCTCAGGTAATTGAGCAAACTATGGCACGGAGTGGCATGGACTGAAGATGGCTAAACTGTTATCATTTAACTTTATGTTTTCATGTAGATTTTGGGACATCTCTTTTTTTAAAAACTCTGATGAATAAATAAATGATAACAACTTTTTCCAAAAATGTCTCTTTATGAGTCGTTTTCTATGATTATGACTGTTGTACTATGAAGTAATACCCCAGATTAGCTTCCGCTGCTATATGTAAAAATAGGGGTGTTACAGATTGGTATCAGAGCCATGGTTATAGAGAACAAGGTTAAAAACCTTAACTATAACTACTTTTCTTCTTCCTAGCAAGAAAGTCCTTCTCCTCTCTCCGTGCCACTACTTATCTTTCACTTACTATGCATTTCCTAAATAGTATGTAAAGGATTCATAAACTCCTATACTATTATAATAAATAACATTAATGTTATTTTACACAGACGGGTTGTTACAACCAGTTATGTCTCATCCAACCACACTCCAATTATCCGACCCAATCGAATTTCCGATATTGAGGATTGGCATTTTTTTTTTTTTTTTTTTTCCTCTACAAATGTTCCAGACTATTTCCTTCCCACAGCCACATCGGGAAAACACTTCTTTCTTGAACTTCTCACTGACTCTTTTAAAAAAATGGATTTAAACTAAGTAATCTTTTGGGGGCCATACTAGTCTTCTTACCCTTTACACAATGATGATCCGTATATGAAAATCCAAGCAAAAGCAAATAATGCATAAGCTACATGATAATGAATTAAAACACCTATATCCTTCTTCCTCTTTCTTTCCTCCGACTCAAGCTCCTATTGCTTTCCCTATGCTCCACCAACTAATTGTGTCTTGTCTTTGTGTCGTCTCCATCTCTAGTGTTATCACTATCACCCCACCAATGTTTGATTTCTCAAAGATTTATTGCCTCTCGAGGAGATTTCACACACCACCTAAAAGGAAGACAATTGAGAACTTTTAGTACTCCTATTACTCACCCCATTCTAATCTCCCTATCTTCAACAGTAAGGAACCTTTCATCAACCCAGTTAGGTCAACTAACAAAAACCACTCAAACCACCACAGATCTATCCCTTTGATAAATCTATCTTCGCAGAGTTAAGATAACTCATTATGATATCATCAACCTGCGACCGCTAGAAAGTAACTGTAAACTAGTCCCGCGGGAAAAAAAACCTAAAGAGTCAGATGCTTGTGAAAGTATTCATCTCTGGAAATGATCATTGAGAATATCCAACTTTGTCATTAAGGGTCTTCTATTCAAGAACTCAAAAACAACAAGGGGGAACCACCAGAATAGATCTGTGTCATTTACAGCTTTCTAGAATCCAACCACTAGATGTATGGTATAAATAATGACACTAGTAAAATTTTGTTATGTAAATTGATATAGACAAGTTATTAAACAAATGATGATTCCGTTATACCTCTTGTTTCATAATACCAATTTGTATTCGAGATTGTCTAAAATCCTATATCCTGTAGTATGATGACTCATATCTTTTACCTAGATTACAATTATGATCATTTACCATCTGATTTTTCTCAAACCTTTAAAAAAATAAGCACTCCTATTGGATCACTCCTACTTCATTATCACCGTATCTATCTTGTAGAAGGTTCTAAATTTCCAAAATTTCCATTGTATCCTGCAAGTATTACCAAAGAATATCACAATCCTTTACATATAAATCCTTAACTTGTAATATGACTATAATCATTTATGGATTCTTATCCTTGTTGTCTGATAAAGCCTCCAAGAGAACATCCACATATCTGTTAAGCACCAGCTTGACTCAAGCTGCCAACTGCAACTAGTTGATTGACAGTGTTGCTACTAACCGCTACTTGAAGCACAAGCTGCTATCATGGCAAATGCCATAACTTTAGCTGCCATCCAGCAACTAATTAATGATGGCATTTCCTCAGCTCTGAAAGCACAAGCTGCATCAATGGCAAGTGCTAGTAATCCCAATAGGAACACCGGACCTACTGGAACTCCTGTAGCAAAAACGGGAAACTATAAAGAGTTCGTTAGCTGTCAACCTTTCTACTTCAATGGTACGGAAGGAGCAGTTAGCCTCATTCGCTGGTTTGAGCGGACTGAATCAGTATTTTCTCGTAGCCACTGTGCCGAAGAAAACAAAGTGACATATGCTACCGGTACTTTAACCGATGATGCCCTGTCTTGGTGGAATTCATACGCTCAACCTATTGGAATAGATCAAGCCAATCAAATCACTTGGACCGAATTGAAAAGACTCTTAACCGATAAGTATTGCCCTCGAACTGAAGTCAAGAAAATGGAAGACGAATTTTACAACTTGGTTGTGAAAGGAAATGATCTTAAGACTTACATTAGGAGATTCCAAGAATTAGCCGTCTTATGCCCAAACATGGTACCAAACGCCGAGAAACTTATGGAGGTCTTCATCAATGGATTACCTAGAAGTATTGAAGGAAACGTTACTGCCTCGAAGCCTCAAACTTTGGAGGAAGCCATCAACATAGCCCAGAGGTTAATGGATCAAATAATAAAGCATGATTCTATGCAAGAAGCTAATGATCGTAAACGAAAGCTTGAGGATAAGGGAAACATCATCAACAACAACTATCAGAATAACTATAACAATAACAACCGTAACAATGATCACCACCAGCAGCAGAACAAGAAGCAAGAAACCTTCAGGACTTATACTGCCACCAATGGGTATACTGGAAATCGTCCTTTGTGTGAAAGATGCACCCTACATCACATAGGTCCTTGTACTGTCAAGTGTCGGACTTGCAACAAGATAGGACATCTGACCAAGAACTGCAGAAACAAAAGACCAACCACTAGAAACAATCTTCAAACCATATCCGTAACCTGTAATGCCTGTGGAAAGAAAGGACATTATGCGAATCAGTGCTCGAAAGCAAACAACAGGTCTACAGGAAAGCATACTTAGAGCCAAGCTTGCTTTTGTTCACTTTAGGATTTCTACCCTAGAAACAACTCTCGAGGATATTCAACTCTCATCAGAATCTTCTTCAATCTAAAAACCCCAATCATCAAGCAACAATCCTCGTCGTCTGTTACTTTTATCCTACTACAAGATACTTAGCATAAGTATCAACTCTTTTTCATATGTAAAGTTCGTATGTAAAGTTATCCATGAAATAATAAAGTGATAATTCTGTTACATCTTGTTATCCGAACTCAACATCGTTTGTCAACTTTATTATGTTTCAACTCTGAAACATAAATTTTCATCCTCGATTATATGGGCGTCAGTACAATCAACACCTGAATATTATCTAACAATTCATTTACTACACATTACCATATTGTGTTTTTATGCTTAGGTAAGACGATTTATGATCATCTTATTGAAATGAATTAGGTCACTTCTTCATTTGAATAAGGAAATTATAAATCTCCGAACTATGAATTTATAAATTCTTAGTTACAAGGAGTTGAACGCTTCTTTTTGTAAGTGACAAATTATAAATAAATAGGCTTAAGTATATACATACGTACAAACAAGTTTTTTTCAATCCGTTTGTACAAACAATACCTTAATCATTTTCATTATTACCTTCAATATCTATTCATTTCTAAATATGTATCTTACGTGATTAGCAACTCTCTTACAAATTCATAATCATTCCTTGACATTACTCATTCCATGATCTCCGTATTCTAAAATTTTATGTTATATTCTACAACATAATAACAAGGAAACACACAAGAATCTATACAATGTCAAATGATTTCAATACCAATAGGTATGAAAATTTTGACAAAGACTTGTGATAGCATTCTTATTCAATGTTGACTTTTAAAGGTTAATGAATAACGATTCTTCGATCAAGTAGCAGCAGGAAAGCATGGTAGGCCCATAAACCCATAGGCTTCGTTAAATCAAAGTTTTTTCCACCCAGGTTCTATCAGGATCTGAAGAAATTACTATTGTTGTCATCAAGGGGTGTAGTCTTGAAACATAAATGTAAACGTGTGAAGGAGGTAATTATAATTATGGTGTAACAACATAATTATAAAATGCATCATCACGTGGACTTGTGAACCTATTATTAACCTAACATAAAAATCAAATTCATGCCAGTACCTACAAATTTTTCACTATAACTTTCAATTAAATCTCGGGACGAGATTTCTGTAAGGGGTGGAGACTATAACAACCCAAGAATTTTCATCAACCTATTTTACTATGATCACAATTATACGGGGAAATTTTTCGCTTTATTACATTACTTGCATTGTCAATATCTCATTAAGCAAGGTAACTTGCATAACTAAAGTAGACAAGCTCACGCAACCTATCTATGGCCATCCTGTCTTTCATATATGTCAAGAAAAACAATCACAATATGTCAATGTCCAATTCATCATGATCCTTATTACAAACTACATTATTCCTCCTATAATGTACATTCACAACGATATCAAAACGGGCTTTAAACCGTTATTCGGATGCCTCTAAACCCTTATTTCATGAAGGATTACATCTAAAGAGAGTGTACAAGCTACTTAAAGCATATGTTCAAGCAACATAAATTTCTCATTTTGAAAAATATAAAATCTCTTCAAGTCAAAGTAAAGTCTCTAAAAGTCAATGTACCAAGTTCATTAACATGATCTCTCAAAATAGCCGTTTAACCTCCGCTTTATTCTAATTCTTCACCATCACTTGAGTACAAGCTACTATACTCTTTTATAAGTGTAAATCTTAAATATTCTATTATTAAGCTTTCATTTATATTTTTGCACTCAAAATCTTAATTCCTAACCATAAACCCTTAAAACTGAGCTAGTTTCTTAACCATGACCCGTTTCTTCATTTTTATCCATTGTAAACCAAATCCAATACTTAAATATGTTGTAATACACAAATTACAACATTCTCAATCCTTTCATCATCATTTTCATATAACAAACATGTTACAAGAAATAAAACTAGAAAACCCCTAATTTCATGCCCTAATTGTAACTTTTTGAACCGTCTTACTCATTTTCTACCATTTTACCACAAACCCACCTATATCAACTTTTGATTATAATCCTTAATATAAGTCTTAGGATCAGTAACCTATCATTCTTAATCAAGTATACACGAAATTCAAGCATGAAACCCCTAATTAAGCCCTAATGAACCCGAAATCAAAACCTTTGCATTTTGACCCAATTTGAAAGTTTTTCTTGCATTCAAGCACCTTGATGATGCACCTACTTGAAGTGAAAGCTGCTTACAAGCACCTCAAACAAATATCTTCATCATTTATACTATAAAACTTGCACATGGTCTCTTGTTTCTTCCATTTCTAGCTGTGGCATCATATGGGGTAACCAACTCATCATGGCTACTTTCTAGCTCAAACAACACATCATCTAGCTTCTCCTCATCACCCTCTAGCCCTTACACATGTCCCATATCAGATCATAAGCATACCTTGGCCTTTAAGGGTCATTTGACTAAAAATAGGACCATAAACTCTTCATTTGAACTCATCCCCCACTTCTTCTTTCTATAACCCAATTGAGCAAACATTATCTGCTCCATATGATCCTAGTATCATCTAAGAAGATCATTCAAGCAAATCTTTGAAGATTTGAAGCCCCGGGAACAAGATACAAGGCGTATGAGTGGAGATACTACCCGAAATGACCCGTTTCCACCATTTTTGCTCCTTGAAGCTCAAACCCAGGTTATTAAGGGATCCTATACTTTCTACTCTATACTTTATAATGATTCATATTGATCCTAAATATTACTTTCTTGTTAAAGTTTTATAACTCAATTCATGCTCATTTTCCATTTTGATCCAAAACCGTACACCCGAAACCCTAATTTTGCTTTTTTCTTAAAACTAAATGTTGTTATAATCTATCCTAGCATGCTTAAATAATGTTAAAATAACCACTTTATTGATTAATGAAGAAATTTGATCTTAAAACCCGCACGTTTACGTTTTGAAACCCTAATTTGACCCGTTTTGCTTCCTAGCTTAACGAATCGTTATTCTAAACTTTTGTTGCGTTAAATCTTCATATTTTAGTTTATTATAACTTATAAATGTCTATTGAAATGTTAAAATAAGCTTGCATGGCAATTTGGACATGTTTTGTAAATATTATCCATGCAAGGGGTATATATCGTAACTTTCTGAAATTAATAACTAGAAGGGCTGAATATGTCATTTTATCAAAGTTATAACTATAAGGGTCTATTATGTCACTTTCCAAAGTACAAGGTTTACTTTGTATATCTTTTAAACTTGAAGGACCAAACTCGTAAAAGTGCAAACCCCAAGGGTATATTTTGCCACTTTTCAAACTCAAGGGTCTAAAATGTAACATTTTGAAAAAGTATAAAAACATGTTTAAAACCTTACAAGACATAACTTTAATTAACGCTTCTCGTGCTTAACATTTCCAGATATTAATCAAAACGCTTAAAACCGATTATATCATATCACAATACTAGGGAGCTTCATATTAAGGGGTTTCATCTTGGTATTACGTTCTGACTGAGTTGTTGGGTTTACGATTTAAAGTGCCCTAGCTCCTCAAACGTTTACTGAATGACTTCTGAATTATGATGGCCCGAACGGTGATACAATAATTCCAAACTCTTCAATCAAACTCATAACTCTTAAAACTAAAGTTCTAGAGTACAATCTTCCTAAGACTCAACATATTTACTCAGGTTGCGTGACGTGGCTATTTACTATCATTTGCTATATCAACCTTCCCTGTTAAGATTGTGATAAGGTCGTCAGCTTTCATTTTGGAATATTTATTACATCTACATATCAGGTGAGTTCATAGCCTCGCCTTTCAATCTTTTGAATGTTTTATAAACCCGCGAGGGGGATACATGCTCAATTGTTTTTAATATATACAAGTACTTAAAACCGATATTGTGAAGTTCATAACCTCGCCTTTACTTATTTACATGTTTTATAAACCCGCGAGGGGGATACATGCTTGTTACAAACTCTTTTATATACTCGTTTATCTTATAACAATGTGATTACTTTTCAAAGACTTAATGAGTTCATAACCTCACATACTTTATAATCCTGTGATACCTAACTGTAAACCATGAATGCAAGTGTTCTTTAAACTATATGCCTACTGATTTATTATTTCCTAATACATGAAAGTATCTCTTTAGGGTAATAAACTCCTAATATCTCTTTGGGTAATATCTACTACTTATTCTTTGGGTAATATCTCCCCAATATCTCTTGGGAATATTCTCCTATATCTCTTTGGGTAATATCTCCATATCTCTTTGGATAGTAGATCGAGTATCCCTTAGGGTAGTGACTCAATATATCTCCTGGTAAAGGTTCCCGGTTTATTGAGTTTAAATATGTGATTCATAAGCTTAGGGCAATAATACTGTTTTCTATAATAATTATACTCATTGCAGTTATTACCACTTATGGGTGTATAACACATACATTTCACATTTTATTATAAAAACCTATGAATTTCACTCAACCTTTGTGTTGACCCTTTTTATGCATGTTTATCTCATGTAAATGAGCAACTTATGGCATGGAGTGGCATGGACTCGAAGATGGCTAAAACTTGTTATCATTCACATTTTATGTTTCTAGATTTTGGGACCTGCCTTTGTAAAACTCTGATTTGAAATGAATGATAACGTATTTTTTTTGAACAAACGTCTCTTTTGGGTCGTTTTCTATGATTATGATTGTTGTTTCCATGAAGTAATACCCCAGATTAGCTTCCGCTGCTATATGTAAAAATGGGGGTGTTACAGATTGGTATCAGCGCCATGGTTATAGAGAACAAGGTCAAAACCTTAACTATAACCACATTTCTTTTCTAGCCATCAAAGTCCTCCGTGCCACTACATTCCGAACAAGTATGTAAATATACATATCTATTATATATTACTATAAATAAACTTTTCTGTTATTTACAACTAGTGTTGTTAATAGAACGTTGTCTTTTCCCCAACCACTCTACTTCCGATATTGAGGATGCTTTTTCCTCTATGAATATTCTTAACTATACTTCGGTCTCATCAGATTATTTCCCAGTTTCATTGGGAAGCAATTCTTTTAACTCTTCGGAAAACTCTACAGATAATATGATCCCACCAGTATTCTCATCTTTCTACAATAATCCTTATTTAAAGGACGTACAAGCATTTTATTACCTATTTCACCACCAGATCCTATTACTTCACCAGCTATTTTGACTCCATCTCTGGTATTACCACCATCACTACTATTTGATCCCTGATATTTCTTTGTTCCTGAAGAACTATTACCACCTAAGAAGTAAATCCATTCGCCATCTTCTTCCTCAACTACGTTATCTAATTCATCTCGGAATCAAACTTGTAATTTGGTATCACCATCCTTCTCAGTTTATACTCCTACCCCACCTCAAGTATTTGAAATAGGAAAATGTTCAGATAAGATGTATCTGAAACATCATGAGAAACAAGTCGAAGATATTTTGAATTACTTAGATGAACTCCATCTTCACCGCATTGAGAGAATGGAAGAAGAACGTACTAATGGTAACGAACTAAAGACCGAACTTAAGAGAATCCGCACTCAGATTATCAGACTTCAAAAGAAGCGGTTAGGGCAAAAGGATAAGATTGCCTTTGCTCACTACAGAATTTCCGATCTTGAACAAATCATTGAGAAAATCTAAGCTCATCACCAAACGGATCAGGAAGATCTTTAGGATGTCATCTACCAACAAACTCTTAGACTAGTTATAGCTTTATCTTAGCCACGGGATGTGTGGTATAAATAAAAACGCTTGTCAAATCTTGACTATATATAGTAAGAAGGCAAGTTATTTATAAAGGCAATCCCGTTTCGTATCTTATTGTTTCCAACTTATCGCTCTTTCATCATCATTTCCACCAATTGCATCATTATCTCCGTCTTCATGAGTCATACCATAACCCCTAAGTGCTTAAAATTCAAAAATAAGCATTTCTCTTTAAGCATTTTAAGCATCACATTTTCTTTTAAGTATTACCTTCCAAAACTTATGATGTCATTCTTACTACGTGTTATCTTGTGGATAGAATGCCTCCCAAAAGGACGTCAACATCTGAAACACCGGCCATAACTTTAGCTGCCATCCAGCAACTAATTAATGATGGCATTTCCTCAGCTCTAAAAGCACAAGCTGCATCAATGGCAAGTGCTAGTAATCCCAATAGGAACACCGGACCTACTGGAACTCCTGTAGCAAAAACGGGAAACTATAAAGAGTTCGTTAGCTGTCAACCTTTCTACTTCAATGGTACGGAAGGAGCAGTTAGCCTCATTCGCTGGTTTGAGCGGACTGAATCAGTATTTTCTCGTAGCCACTGTGCCGAAGAAAACAAAGTGACATATGCTACTGGTACTTTAACCGATGATGCCCTGTCTTGGTGGAATTCATACGCTCAACCTATTGGAATAGATCAAGCCAATCAAATCACTTGGACCGAATTGAAAAGACTCTTAACCGATAAGTATTGCCCTCGAACTGAAGTTAAAAAAATGGAAGACGAATTTTACAACTTGGTTGTGAAAGGAAATGATCTTAAGACTTACATTAGGAGATTTCAAGAATTAGCCGTCTTATGCCCAAACATGGTACCAAACGCCGAGAAACTTATGGAAGTCTTCATCAATGGATTACCTAGAAGTATTGAAGGAAATGTTACTGCCTCGAAGCCTCAAACTTTGGAGGAAGCCATCAACATAGCCCAAAGGCTAATGGATCAGATAATAAAGCATGATTCTGTGCAAGAAGCTAATGACCGTAAACGAAAGCTTGAGGATAAGGGAAACATCATCAACAACAACTATCAGAATAACTATAACAATAACAACCGTAACAATGATCACCACCAGCAGCAGAACAAGAAGCAAGAAACCTTCAGGACTTATACTGCTACCAATGGGTATACTGGGAATCGTCCCTTGTGTGAAAGGTGCACCCTGCATCACATAGGTCCTTGCACTGTCAAGTGTCGAACTTGCAACAAGATAGGACATCTGACCAAGAACTGCAGAAACAAAAGATCAACTACTAGAACTAATCTACAAACGGTATCCGTAACTTGTAATGCCTGTGGAAAGAAAGGACATTATGCGAACCAGTGCTCGAAAGCAAACAACAGGTCTACAGGAAAGCATACTTAGAGCCAAGCTTGCTTTTGTTCACTTTAGGATTTCTACCCTAAAAACAACTCTCGAGGATATTCAACTCTCATCAGAATCTTCTTCAATCTAAAAATCCCAATCATCAAGCCGAAGCAGATAAAAGCTGCATATCCATATCTCTTGCCTCTATGCTAAATATCCCACCTATTACAATAGATACCTTTTACGATATCAAAATGGCTGACAAAAATCTAGTAAGTACAAACACCGTTATCTAGGGTTGCACCCTAACCTTGCTAAATCAATCTTTCGAAATCAATCTCATGACGATTAAACTCGGTAGTTTTGACATCATCGTTGGTATGGATTGGTTGTCCAAGTATCATGCCAGAATTATCTGTGACGAGAAAGTCGTCCACATCCTAATCGACGGTGAAACTTTAATCATTCGAGGTGATCGAAGTAAAACTTGACTAAGCCTCATATCCTGTATAAAAACCGAAAGGTATATATCCAGAGGATGTCAAGTTTTCGTAGCCCAAGTAATGAAGAAGAAGTCAAACGAGAAAAGACTAAAAGATATCCCAGTAGTTAGAGAATTCCCAGAAGTTTTTCCTGAAGATCTACCTAGCCTTCCTCCAGTTCGCCAAGTAGAATTCCAAATAGATTTAATTCCAAGAGCAGCACCTGTAGCCCGCACACCTTATAGATTAGCTGCTTCAGAAATGCAGGAACTATCAAATCAACTTCAAGAGTTAGCAGCCTGAGGTTTTATACGACCAAGTACTTCACCCTGGGGAGCTCCTGTCGTATTTGTTAAAAATAAAGATGGATCTTTCAAAATGTGTATCGATTACTGGGAGTTGAATAAACTTACTGTAAAGAATCGTTACCCATTACCCAGAATCGATGACTTATTTGACCAACTTCAAGGTTCAAGTGTCTACTCAAAAATCGACCTAAGATCAGGTTATCATCAACTAAAAGTGAGGGATGAAGATATTCCTAAGACTGCTTTCAGAACAAGATACAGACACTATGAATTTCAAGTTATGCCATTTGGTTTAACTAACGCACCTGCTGTATTCATGGATCTCATGAATCGTGTGTGTAAACCATACTTGGATAAATTTGTGATAGTATTCATCGATGATATTCTCATCTACTCTCGTAACGAAGAAGAATACGCAAATCATCTGAGAATAATCCTAGAATTACTCAGAAACGAGAAATTGTTTGCCAACTTCTCCAAGTGTGATTTCTGGATTCGTATCGTGCAATTTCTTGGACATTTGATTGATAGTCAAGGACTTCATGTTGATCCTGCCAAGATTGAAGGAGTTAAGAATTGGGTATCTCCTACTACACCCACAGAAATACGTCAATTCTTAGGACTTGCCGGCTATTATCGGAGATTTATCAAAGATTTCTGGAAGATTGCAAAGTCTTTGACTGAATTAACCCAGAAAAACAAGAAGTATATCTAGGAAAAATAATCAAGATAGGAAAAGGGTAAAAGGGGGGGGGGGGGGGGGTAAAAAAAAGGGGTAAACTTTTCCAATTGCTAAAACAAAAACTTTGTGAAGCTCCATTACCAGAAGGAAATGATGACTTTGTCGTTTACTGTGATGCATCTCTTCAAGGTCTAGGAGCAGTATTAATGCAAAAAGAAAAAGTCATTGCATATGCGTCCCGACAACTTAAGCCTAATGAAGAAAACTATACCACTCATGATCTCGAATTAGGAGCAGTAGTGTTTGCCATTAAAATTTAGAGACACTATATGTATGGCACCAAATGTATTGTGTTCACTGATCATAAAAGTCTTCAGCACATCCTTGATCAGAAAGAGTTGAACATGAGACAACGCCGTTGGTTAGAATTACTTGCAGATTATGATTGTGAGATTCGTTATCACCCTGGAAAGGCAAATGTCGTAGCAGATGCCTTAAGCCAGAAGGAATGAATCAAACCTCTCAGAGTTAGATCATTAGTCATGACCATTCTCAAAGCTTAAACTGAGGCACTCAAAGAAGAAAACATCAAGGCTGAGAACTTACGAGGTATGGATAAAGCATTTGAAATGCGTCCTAATGGAACTCGTTGTATTAAGAACCGAAGCTAGTTACCACTCTTTGGTAATCTAAGGAACTTGATCATGCATGAATCTCATAAATCAAAATATTCCATTCACCCAGGTTCTGACAAAATGTATCAAGATCTAAAGAAACTCTATTGGTGGCCTAACATGAAGGCAATCATCGCTGAATATGTTAGCAAATGTTTGACATGTTCTAGAGTTAAGGCAGAATGTCAGAAGCCATCCGGCTTACTGGTTCAACTAGAGATTCCTATGTGGAAGTGGGAAAGAATAACAATGGATTTTGTCATAAAACTTCCCAAAACATCAAGCGGACATGACACAATCTGGGTCATTGTCGATCATCTTACCAAATCCGTACATTTTATCCCTACCCGAGAGATAGATAGTATGGAAACCCTTACAAGGTTGTACATCAAGGAAATAGTCTCCCGGCATGGTGTGCCAATATCTATCATCTCGGATCATGACAGTCATTTCATATCCAGATTCTGGCAATCATTACAAAGTGCTTTGGGTACTCAATTAGACATGAGTACAACATATAATCCTAAAACCGATAGACAAAGTGAAAGAACCATTCAACACTCGAAGATATGCTTCGAGCCTGTGTTATAGACTTTAGAAAAGGATGGGAAAAACACTTACCATATGTAGAATTTTCCTACAATAACAGTTACCATGCCAGTATTAAGGCAGCACCGTTTGAAGCACTCTATGGTCGAAAGTGAAGATCACATGTTTGTTGGGCCAAAGTTGGAGATGTTCAACATACAGGACCAGAAATAATCCATGAAACCACTGAGAAAATAGTGCAAATTCGACAACGCTTGCAAGCTGCAAGAGATTGGCAAAGAAGTTATGCCAATATAAGATGGAAGCCTTTAGAATTTCAAGTTGGAGATCATGTTATGTTGAAAGTATCACCTCATAAAGGAATCATCTGATTTGGAAAACGAGGAAAGCTTAACCCTCGGTACATTGGACCATTCAAAATCCTTAAACGGATTGGTCCAGTAGCATATAAACTTGAGCTTCCCGAAGAACTCAGAAATATCCACAATACCTTCCACGTTTCCAATCTAAAGAAATGCTTATCTGACGAATCCCTTGTCATTCCAATGAAAGAGCTTCGGCTCGATGACAAACTCAACTTTGTGGAAGAACCAGTGGAAGTTATGGATCGAGAAATCAAGCAACTAAGACAAAGTCGTATTCCTATAGCTAAAGTATGATGGTACTCTAAAAGAGGACCAGAATTTACATGGGAACGCGAAGATGAAATTCGTGCCAAATATCCTCATATATTTTCTAGCATCTTTTCAAAATCTAATTAAATCTCGGGACGAGATTTCTGTAAGGATGGGGGACTATAACAACCCATAATTTTCATCAATGTAAATATCCATTTATTAAATTAGATGCACTGTAATATCCATCTATTATAAATATATCACCTTCTTACAGGGAAAATTTTTGCTTTATCTCATAATGCAACGTAACTTGCATCTCTAATGTAAACGAGCTCACGCAACCTCTATTAATGCCATCTATATCTATGTTTATATCATGTAAACATTCTAATATGTCAAGTCTATATTTTAATATCATTTTACTAAGTACATTATCCATTTAACGTACTTTTCAAAACGTTATTTCAAAACAAGCATTAAACGTTAACGTTTACATCAAAACCCTAACTATATGTAATGTATACATATAAAAATGAATGTGCAAACCTTCAAGCATGTGTACAAGTGTACAATGCATAATATTTGAATTATATTTTCCCTCCAAATCAATGTATAAGTCTTAACCACACAATGTACAAGGTAATCATGCCTAAAAACCTAATAAGGTCATTTAAGCTCCAAAACCATGTTTAAACTTTACACCACTTTAGCACAAGGTACAAGTACTTAATTCCTAACTCCTAATAATCTATCTCTAATCTTAACCCTAATCCATGTTTTAAAACCCTAAACCATAAAACAAAACCTTAAACCCTAATTTCACTTAAACCTTAAAACTAAACCCTAAAACCTAAGACTAAACCCTAAACCCTAATCCTAAACACTAAACCATAATCCTAACACTAATCCTAAACCTTAATCTATCATAAACCCTAACCCTAACTTGATCTAAACACTTAAAAACCCTAAACGAACCCTAAACCAAACCCGCCACCACTTTTCTTTCCTTTTTGACCCATTTTATACCCAAGCTAGCAACCAAGCACCTCAAGCACCTCCATGACATCACCAAGCAGCCTCCCAAGTAGCTTACAAGCACCTTCATCACCTACTTATAAGCTACTTGTAAACAAATCACCTCCTTGTTGCTCCTTGTTAGCCGTGGCCTCCAAAAAACCATACCACATCATGTATCTAGTTTCTAGCTTATCAGACTCATCATACTAGCCCTCAATACTCACCTCGGCTAGCTTGGACACTTATCAAGCCCTTAGATGCCAAGAAAACTTGGGCACAAAGGCTTACAAGCCCTATATAAACCGAAACATACACCACATTTCATTTCATCCCACATATCTCATCTTGTACCCTCAAATGGAATTCTAGCCTTCCATAGCAGCAATAGAAGATCAATAGAAGTCCCTAAGCTCAGAATAGAAGCCAAGAATCAAGAAAAACAAAGCCTTGAAGTCATTACTAGGCGTACAAACCCAAAAACCCCATTTTGACCCATTTTAGCTCAAGTAAGCCTAATATCGTGTTCCATAAGCTTATATTATGTACAATAATGTTCATAATACTCTTAAGATCATGTATGAACTCTTGTTTGAAGCTTTGAATCCTCAAACCCATGTGTTTTTGATAAAAACCCTAAAAACGACCCGTTTTGATTTTCTAGCTAACGAATCCTTTTTCTAAACTTTTGTTATGTTAGAACATCTTATTTTAGCTTATTCTAATAAGCTATAACCTGCAAATATCATTTGGAACCTTAAAATAAGCTTGCATGGCTTTTTGGACTTGTTTTGCAAAAGTATTCCATGCAAGGGGTATATATCGTAACTTTCTGAAATTTATAACTAAAGGGGCTGAAAATGCTATTATTTCAAAGTTATAACTATAAGGACCTATTTTTGCAAGTTTCAAAGTTAAAGGTTTAATATATATATACTTTTTATATAAAGGACTAAACTTGTAAAAGTTTATAAACCAAGGGTATATATTGCTAATTCTGCAAAATTATAAAGTATTATATTTTTATATTAATTGTAAAAATATATATATAAATTATTCTAGCTTTTGAAGAAACTTAAAACGTTAATGTATCACATTACTAGGGAGCTTCATATAAGGGGTTTCATTTGGGTATACGTTTTGACGAGTTTGCTGGATTTACGATTTAAAGTGTCCTGGCTCCTCAAACGTTTACTACATGACCTCTGAATTATGATGGCCCGAACAGTGATACGATATTTTCATAATAAATCCAATCAAAATGATATTTCATTATGACATAAAACATATCCAATCAAACTAAGACTTGACATATTACCCAGGTTGTGTGACGAAGCCGTTACTTTCATTTCATATACTTTTGCCATCAATCAGATTTCCCTGTACTGTTAAGGTGAGTTCATAGCCTCGCATTCAATATTTTAAATGTTTTATAAACCCGCGAGGGGGATACATGCTATAAACCATGAATGCAAGTATTTTTCTATATGCTACCCTGAATCATTATTGCCTAAGTACCTACTTTTGCCATTAAGACCCCACTATCATGAACCGTTAATTACTCGTCGGGGTAAGCGCGAATGATCTATTTGGGACTGGTCTCCCCGTTGGGGTACTTATACTGTCGGTAACCAATAGCACATATTTGAATAACTTTACGGGTATTTTGGCAAGGACACCTGTTGGGGAAATTATTTATAATTATTTAACCTAAGGCTTCGGTGTCATGAGCTTATGGCAATAATAATGTTTTCCATAATAATTGTACATGCATGCAATTATTACAAACTATGGGTGTATAACAACGTAACCCACTATTGAGCTTGTATTCAAAACTATTTACTATAAACCTATGAATTTCACTCAACCTTTGTGTTGACTTTTTAGCATTTTATCTCAGGTAACTGAACATCTTATGGCATGGAATGGCACGGACTTGAAGATGGTTAAACTGTTATCATTCAAACTTTATGTTTTCATGTAGATTTTGGGACCTCACTTTTTGTTGGGAATTACGTTTTCCTAACTTAGTACCGACAATATTAATAGTTAGTACTGATAGTTATAGTTAGTACTGACAGTACAAAGTGTTAAGTACTGATCAGTTAGTTAGTACCGATAGTAGAAATAAGTTAGTACCGTTTAAGAGATATGTATGAGATATTTTAGGAAAAGATAAATACGCGTTTTGTAAGCCTGTTAGGGTTTATCCTTGGTCTATAAAAGGATCCCTCTTGGCATAGTTAGATACACGAACTCAATATATCTCATACAAAGTCATATCTCATATTAGGTAAACTGTAACATTCAGAAGCAGATTAATAGGAAATTAATAATTAGTTTTCATATGTTCTTCTTTAGTACTTGTGTTAAGATTCCGCATTAACACATAGTATTCATAATCAGTGTTTCTACATAGTCAACTGTATTTATACATCTTGGCTATCATACTTAATAGGCTGCAGAATCTAATTCAAAATGGACTCACAATTGGTATCAGAGCCGTGAGAAAACTCTGATAAGAAGAACAATCAAATCCAGTTAAAAACTTCATCCATCAAAACTAAACATTCTGGGATCACAAAGCTGAAATTCCACCACCACCCACACCTCTACCTTCATCAACACAAACACCAACCCAACAAACTCCTCAAACAGTACAACCATCAAGCTTGTCCAATTCATAAAATGGGGGGGGGGAGATATGATAAATGGGCTATGAAAATAGAAACACTATTGGCCCATACAGACTATCCAATCTGGGAGGTTATACAAAATGGGAATGGTCCTGTATCAATCACTACAGATACACAAGGACAAATTAAGGTTTTGCCTCCCAGAACTGCAGAAGAAATTGTAGCCAGAGAAAGAGAGAGAAAAGCAAGGACCACCTTGCTTATGGCTCTACCAGAAGATCATCTTGCTAAATTCCATAAGATGACTGATGCAAAAGAGATGTGGGATGCCATCAATCTAGATTTGGTGGAAATGACGAATCCAAGAATGAGCAGAAGTTATATTCTTGAAGCAACAATTTTGAAGAATTCTCTGTACCCAACCACTGAAGGGCTTTCACAAAGGCTAGACAGGTTCTCAAAATCATCTGAGTCAATTAGAGAGATTCATGGAGCAGGTGTATCCACTGAGGATGTAAATTAAAAATTCCTAAGATCTCTACCTTCTGCCTGGTCACAAGTTTCCTTAATAATGAGGACCAAACCAGGAGTGGACAGTCTCAGCTTTGATGATTTGTACAATAATTTAAGAGTCTTTGAGTGTGATGTAAAAGGCTATACTGCATCATTCTCTTGCCCGCAAAATATAGCATTTATCTCTGAGAACACCAGCAGTACTAATGAAGTTAGTACCGCTCACAGTGTTCCCAATCCTTCTAGTCAAAACTCACAGTATGAACAAACATCATCATACTCATTACTTGCTAATCAATCAAGTTGCCCTCAACTGGATCATGAGGACTTGGAACAAATTGATGAATATGACCTAGAAGAAATGGACTTGAAGTGGCAAGTGGCAATGATCTCAATGAGAATGAAAAAGTTTTACAAAAAAACTGGTAGAAAGCTACAATTCGATGCAAAAGAACCAGTTGGCTTTGATAAAACCAAAGTTGAATGCTACAATTGCCACAAGACAGGGCATTTTGCTAGAGAGTGCAGAATCAAGGGAAATCAAGATAATAGGAGGAGGGATGCATGGAATTCTGGAAACAAGGATGGGAATAGAACTGGAAAGAAGGAGGACTGTAAAGCATTGGTGACAATTGACGGAGAAGGTGTAGATTGGACAAATCATTCAGAGAAAGATGAAGATTATGCTTTGATGGCTTGCAACAGCTCAGAATCAGACACAGAGGTAATTTCATGTTCAAATAAGTGTAAAGAGTCTTATGCTAACCTTAAAAAACTGTATGATGCTCAGAGAGAACAACTTAGTGATGCAAGCATAGAAATAAAGGCATGTTCTCAAGGTCTTAAGAAAGTTGAAGCACAGTTAGTTGCTCATCAACATGGTCAACTTTGGTATGAACAAAAGATAAAATTTATGAAGATAGACTTAGATGATAAAACAGATGTTCTAACATACCATAAGAAATTGCTAGCAGAAGCTCAAAAAGAAAAAGAAGATTTAAAGGCTAAAGTAGAAAAATGGCATAACTCTTCTAAGAATCTTAGTCTGCTTAATACCCAAATGAGTGCTAATGATAAATTTGGGCTTGGGTATGGGGATCACAGATATGATGGTATTTTGAGCTATGAAAATGAAGTGTTGCAGAGTGTTTTTATGAATAAAGAGAGTGAGTTAGAAAAATAACCTTTGTATGATAGGTTTGTTACAGCAGATGGAATGCATGTTGTACCCCCACCCATGACAGGGAATTTATTAGCCCCTCTGGACCTAATATTGAAGTAGATTACTCACAATTTACATATGGTCCAAAACAGACTCAACCTAGTGAATCTGAATCCCAATCAAGTGAATTTGATACCTGTGAATCTAACATTAGTACAGAACCCTCTAAATTAGTGTCTGAACTAGTTGTCAAAGAATCTAATGTAGAATGTCAACCTAAGGTCTGGTCTGATGCTCCTATCATTGAGAGTATAATTCGATAGTGAAGAGAGTTGTGTCTATCCCAACAAAATAACATGTAAACACCTAGTATTTGCTAACCACAAGTAAAAACACCTAGGGAACTGTTTAAAACTCAGTACACACATAGACAAAGCTAAAGTTGATAAGAAAGAGTTAGGATTTGGGTTTTTACTGTTAGAGCCATTATTTGGTATGTGGAAGTCTTAATCTATTTATCAGAAGAATCAGATTTCCATGAGAAGAGGAATGGTATAAAGCTGAATTAAACAATCAGTTGAATAAGAACTTTGATCAAAGGGAGAAAAGGCCAATTTGGAACAATGTACAAAGAGTAAATAAACAAAACCAATTTGTTCCTTCAGCAGTACTAACTAGAACTGGCAAAATTCCAGTTAATACTGCTAGAGCTAGCGGTACTAAACATGTTAGTACTGCTAGGCAAAGTTTTAACAGACAGACAGTACTAACTAGTACTGCTATGAAAGTTAATACTGTTAAGCCCATGGTGAATAGAGTTAGACCAGCAAATGTTTTTCACAAAACTCATTCACCATCTTCAAGGCCTTTTAAAAAGACAACAGTACTTAGCACAAATTTTTCAAAACAAAAGGTTAATACTGCTAAGGTAAATGCTGTTAGTACTGTTGGGGGAAAAAGGGAAACTGCTGTTAAGCCCTCAGCAGGTTGTAATTGGAGACCACAAAGATACAACTGGCACAATGTCTCCAAATACAATGGTGGATCCAGTCTTAGAAATTGTTACACTTTCAAAGATCACCATAGGCAGACTCAAGCCAAATAGGCTTGGTACCTAAGAGAAATCTAATCTCTTCTTTTTGATGTGTGCAGGGTGAGGGGTGGGTGGGGAAGTGAAGGGGGGGGGAAAATAAAAAAAGAAATATACCCACATAGAAGTTTAAAGAATAGGAAGGAATAGTTATAGTGGATGTTCCAGCAACATGACTGAACCAAGGCTACCTTGTTGAATATCAAGACTTAATGGTGGCCCTGTGCTTTTTAGAGGTAGTAAAGTTATATCACTGTAAAGGTAAAATAAGAACTTAGTAATTATAGATTTTGATGATGCGTGCTTTGTGAAAGAACTTCATCATTTCAAATCTCTTTTCTGTGTCATAAGTGTGTGACAAAAAGAACAAGGTTTGTTTACTGACTCTGAATGTCTGTTTTGTCTCCTGAATTTAATTGACCTGTGAAAATCAAGATTACTTAAAATGCTCCCCCTACAAAACAATATGTACAGTTTCAATTTAGAGAACATTTGTTTCCTTCAAGAGAATTGGCTTGTTTAATTGCAAAAAGCCACAACAGATGAAATCTAACAAGATGTCATAGGAGGTTGGGTCATGTTAATTTCAAAAACTTAAACAAACTTGTAAAGGGAAACCTTGTAAGAGGTTTACCTTCAAAGATTTTTCAAAATGACCACACTTGTGTTGCTTGTCAGAAAGGAAAGCAACACAAGGCCTCCTGTAAGGCCAAATCAGTAAGCTCTATTAGCCACTCCTTACAACTTCTTCATATGGATTTGTTTGGACCTACATCTGTAAGGAGCTTAAACCATAAGACCTATTGCCTAGTTATCACTGATGATTTTAGCAGGTTTAGTTGGGTGTTTTTCTTAAGAACTAAGGATGAAACTAGTGGAATCCTTAAGGACTTTATAAGACAAATTGAGAACCAATTGAATCAAAAAGTTAAAACTATTAGATGTGATAATGGTACAGAATTTAAGAACAAGGGATGTTATTGAAATTGCATGGGTCAAAAGGGATCAAGAGGGAATATAGTAATGCCAGAACTCCACAACAAAATGGAGTTGCTGAAAGAAAGAACAGGACCCTTATAGAGGCTGCTAGGACCATGCTTGCAGATTCATTTTTACCTAACACTTTTTGGGCTGAAGCAGTTAGTACTGCTTGTTATGTTCTAAATAGGGTATTAGTGACCAAGCCTCATAATAAGACACCTTATGAACTTTTAACTGGTAAAATACCAATTATAAGTTATATAAGACCTTTTGGGTGCCATGTGACCATCTTGAATAGCCATGACACCTGGGCAAGTTTGCTGAAATCATATGGAAGATTTAGTTGGGTATTCTCTACAAAGCAAGGCTTTTAGAGTATACAATTTAGAAACCAAAAGAGTTGAAGAAAACCTGCACATCACCTTTTTAGAGAACAAACCAAATGTTGCAGGGAAAGGACCAACTTAGCTTTTTGATCTTGATTATTTAACTGATTCTATGAATTATCATCCTGTTAGATCAGAGAATCAAGCTAACATACATGCAGGTCAACAAGAAGCTAATCACAATGCAGGTACAGAAGACATTATTGATGCAGGGGATTCTGAAAAAGAGGATGAATCTGCTCAAGACTGCTTTGTACTGCCAATATGGTCTTCTTATTCTTCAACAATCACTCCTGATTTAAAGACAGATGAAAAGAGAGAAGGTCCAAGAGAGGAAGAACAAGCCTTTTTGGATGAACTTGAAAGGCTTAAGAGGCAAGAAAAGGAGGCTAATATGGAAGCAGAAGCTCTTAGGAAGGAGTTTGCACAAGAAACTGAGAACTTGGTTATACAAGCAGGAGCTGCTAAGGCTAGCAGTACTAACATTTTTAGTACTGTTAGCACACCAGCTAAAGCTAGCAGTACTAACCTAGTTAATACTGTTAGCATACCAGTTAGTACTGCCAGTCCTCATGAGGGACTATCTCTTTCTGATCCAACAAATCCTGAACAAGATGATTCAGAAATACCTCCACTTGAGGATATTTATCAAAATTCTACTGATGGTATTTTTACTAATTCATCTTATGATGATGAGGGTGCAGTGGCTGACTTCACAAACTTGGAAACTGTTGTGAATGTTAGTCCTATTCCCACATCAAGGATTATCTCTTCTCATCCTTCAGCTCTTATACTAGGAGATCCAACCTCAGCAGTTCAAACAAGAAGCAAAGTAAATAAAAGTTTTGGAGCCCATGCTTTTGTTAGCTATGTTCAAAAGCAAAGGAGAAATAATCATAAGGACTTCCAGCATTGTTTATTTGCTTGTTTTCTATCTCAAAATGAACCCAAGAAGATTTCAGAAGCACTTGAAGATGAAAGCTGGGTTGATGCTATGCAAGAAGAATTGGATGCAATGTGTTGCAAGATACAGAAACTGTGTATACTTGTATGATCTGCCTTTTAGTAAGAAGGCTATAGGCACAAAGTGGGTTTTATCGCTATAAGAAGGATAGAGATGAGTTTGGGTTATCAGAAATAAAGCAAGGTTAGTTGCTCAGGGACATAGGCAAGAGGAAGGTATAGACTATGATGAGGTTTTTGCTCCTGTGGCCAGGATTGAAGCCATAAGGATCTTTTTAGCCTTTGCCTCTTACATGGGCTTCATAGTCTATCAAATGGATGTGAAAAGTGCCTTCCTTTATGGAAAAATTGATGAGGAGGTAGTTCTCACCACAGATTTTCTAGATCCTAAATATCCTCAGAAGGTCTACAAAGTGGTAAAAGCTCTCTATGGGTTACATCAAGCTCCTAGAGCCTGGTATGCTACTTTATCTACTTTCTTGTTGAAGAATGGATACAGAAGAGGAACCATTAACAAAACTCTTTTCATAAAGAAGGACAAACATGATATCATACTAGTTCAAGTCTATGTGGATGATATCATCTTTGGGTGGATGATATCATCTTTGGGTCTACAAAGAAATCTTGGTGTGATGAATTTGAGGCATTAATGAAGAGTAGATTTCAGATGAGTTCAATGGGAGAGCTCACTTTCTTTCTTGGATTACAAGTCAAACAGAAAGAAGATGGTATCTTTATTAGTCAGGATAAATATGTTGCAGAAATCCTGAAGAAGTTTGACTTTGCAAATGTTAAGACAGCAATACCACCTATTGAGAACCAGAAGTCCTTTAGTCAAGGATGAAGGAAGCCGGTGATGTGTGATGTCCATGCTCTAAGTCCATGATTGGCCTCTTATGTTTTTTTTTTTTTTTTTTTTTTTTTTTGACTGCTTCTAGGCCTGATATTATGTTTGCAGTCTGTGCTTGTTCTAGGTTTCAGGTCACTCCAAAGTCCTCCCATCTAAGTGTTGTCAAGAGAATTTTTAGGTATCTAAAGGGCAAACCCAAACTGGGTCTTTGGTATCCTAGAGTGTCCTCATTTGACCTAGAATCCTACTCAGATAGTGACTATGCTGGAGCAAATCTTGACAGGAAATCCACAATAGGAGGTTGTCAATTTCTTGGCAGGAGACTCATTTCTTGGCAATGCAAAAAGCAGACCATTGTGGCTACTTCTACTACAAAAGGCAAAATGTTGCTGGTCTGCAAGCTGTGTGGGCAAAGTTTTGTAGGATCACAAGGCGATCTAGACCCTAACGCATGATTAAATCACGAAACCAATTGAACCAATGATCAAACAATCATCATTAAACTATAAACTCTAGAACATTTAAAACCCTAATTTATTTTCATGATTAAACCTAATCCATCATACTTAGATTACAAGAATTAAAATAAAAACTAGAATTAAACAAAGAATTAGAAAATACCTTAAACTCTAAAAAATTTCTTCTCTTTTTTTTCTCTCTGGATCGGTCGAGCAATAGGGGAGGAGAGTTATGGGATTTATTTTTTATTTATAAGCCCCCAATTAATTATAGATAATATTTAATTAGAGTTTGTTTCCTTTTAAAACTCTTTTTTTTCTTTCCCCTTATCCTCTTTAAATTCGTTTTTACTATTCATCTATAAAAAAATATTTTTTTATTTATTTATTAATTACTTAATTATTTTCTTTACCTTAAGTTTTTATAAAAACCTAAGCTTATTTGCACATTTCTTTTTGCTTAAACGTAATTTACTAGACTTTTAAAAATAATTAACTTTCCAAAAATACTTTTTATTTCACAAATTCACTTTCTAATAATAGAAAGTCTTCCAAAAACTCTTATATTTTAACAAACTCATTTCTTTCACAAATGACACACTTCCCATTTTAATCCATCACCTCGACATCCACATATTAACCAAAACAATTCTCTTAAAATACCCAATCAATTTCATTATCACTATAAGTGATTAAAATGAAATTTCTCCATTAAATAACTCATTTCTCTTAACTTAACCTCTAAAACCTAAACTTATTTTAAATTACTAACACAAAAATACGTATACGTATAATTACTTACACAATTAACGCGAAACCGCTTCAATCGCTGAAATCATTTCCTTGTCACCAAAAGTGAACGAAATGAACTTTACAAAATTCAACACAAATCCAATCTCAATGAGACGATCACGCTCAATGGATTGATTATCCAATCTCACATATCCCACACAAACAAATATAAACATGTATAAACACATAACCATACATTGCCACAGATACATTTGGGTCAACACTACAGTTTGACCAACCTGCTTAAGTCATGGTTGTCACAGTACGTATCAACAATGCCGGGAATTGAAGAAACTGCTGCAGCAAATTGGTTCGTTTGCTTGAATTTTGAGAAGTCATTTTCCAAATATTTTAGTCTATGGTCAAACCCAAATAAGGAACCAAAGTTAGGAAGATCTTGTGGGGAGGAACTTGGAATAAATGCTGATGTTGGAACTGGTGTTTGTTGCAGATGTGTAATGAGAGGAATGGGTGGTGGAGGAAGTGTTATTGCAGACGAAAGAGGTGTCTCGACAATAGTAGTAACCAGAACATCTACCAGAGAAGTTGACTCAATGTTAAGATTAAATATAGAGTCAATACCTGTATCTGGACTAGGGTTGAGCATGTTAGAAATAAAGCCAGATGACACAGAAGAACTCTGTTGTTGACCTTCAGGATTGACCGGAGTTATGATCATATGAGTGTCTTCTATTACTTGAGTAGTTTGAATGATAATACGTGGAGCATCTATCATTTCAGTATCTCTTCCCTCCAGATTGACGTTCACGTCCCTGTATAATTCATTCGCTTCGTCCTCTTCATTTGTCTCTTCTTCATCCAGTGCTTCTCCCTCAACATTCGCACCATGAGTTACTTCATCAGTTTCTTCATCATCAGTGGATTCATAATGAGAAGGTGTTTAAACCTTTAGATCTGAACCCTCTTCTTCATTATCTTATTCATCTTATCTTCCTTCTTGATCATGAGTGGAGAACCTAGGATTAACAAATTCATCACCATCGTTGTCTGAATCAGGCTTCTCATTATCATCATCTTGACCTTCATCATCTTGTCCATCATATTCTTGACCATTATCATATTGACCATCATCATCTTGATTATTAGCATCGTCATCAACATCATTATTGTCATCATCATCATTGTCTTCATCATCATCATTGTCATCATCATTATCTTCCTCTTCATTGGACTTTCAAGAGATTTGCTCATCATCAGATTCATATGTTGGTACATTGAGAACCCCTAGTTTACCACTAGTTCATTCATCTGCACCAGAGCCACTAGCGTGAGAGCTATAAGTTTGTATCAGACTTCTTTTTGTAGCCACCTTCATTTGTTCAGCTTCTGTTAAAGCAACCTTAGACAGCACTGTTAGACCTTTAGCTTTAGACGTCTTTGCAGGTTGTTTATTCTTGGCAGGTTTAGCCGCCTTTGCTAAAGTCTTGAGTCTTTTGCCTTTAGCAGTTGGAGGAGTATTTGTCTTGTCAGATCCAGCTTGCTTCTTGACACTTGCTTTTGTTTTAGGAGGTTCAGCTCCTAAAGCAATGACATAGTACTCTTTGTAGTATTTGGAATCTTTGATGGCTTCATTTGTCAATTCATCAGGCAAAATGGCACCATATAGCTGTGTGTCCTCATGCCTAGAGACAACCTTTATTGTGGTGAACATTAGGTCAACCCTGGCAAAGTGTCAATTTACCCTGTTTCTTCTTGGAATTGATGAATCCTTAGTCATGAAAAAGTTGACAATGACCTTGGTGAAGCGAGGGTAGTACATCTCATTACTCCTCTTGACATTCTTGTTCTCTACTTGATAAACAAAGTCCTCCCACAGAAGGTAGGCATAGTCTACATTCTTCTTATGGTACATGCCCCAAAGGATTTGAGCTTGAGATAGTCAAAGACTGTCATATCCGGTACTTTTACCACTCAGACATTTGTTGATAACCGCAGAAAATGATCTCCAGGGTTGATGCAGCTTGTTGACATTGACATCGGTTATCACCTTTATCTCTCCACTATGACCAAGATCTCTAAGAAACGTAAGAATTTTTCTTCAAAGGCTGGTTCCTCGAATTGCTGATTAGGGAGTTTAGGGCATATTTAAAGCATTTCTTTGAAGTACTCAAGATTCACAATATGTTTCTTATTTTTCATCTTGAAATAAATCGAGTGGTGATGAACTGTAGCAGTGGCCCAGAACTCTTGCATGTAGATTTCTGGATCATTAGCTGTGATTCGGAATGCCTTGTAAAAAGGAGTGAGTTTCAAAACATCATATACCACTTAAAGAGTTGGTTCTTTGGACTTAAGGTCTAAACTTAGTCAAAGATTACTTTTGCCAATCGTGATTCGGTTGGTAGGAGAGACTAAAGCGTCATCCAATGCAATTTGTTGAGCTCTTGTGATGTCCATGGTTCTGCTTAAGAAAGAATCAATACAGTTTTTATATAACCAAGTTTATATATAACTATATAGACCTTTTATGTGAGCACATTATGTTTTATCATGATGTGAAAATTTTCCTTAAGTATTAAGACCTTGAATACTTTTAGCACTTGTAAAGATCTATTCCTCTGAATGTCAACTTAGATAGACTTATATGCTTAAGGGATTAAGGAAACTTCTTTGACAATTTAGGAATCATGGTCTTTCTAACTAGTAGAGAATGTAGATAAACTAAGTCATATTTTAGTTAACCTTGATTTTACCTTGCTTTTAAGCCTATTTTAACTTAATTAGATAACATAATTAACCAATTTTAATTAGCCTGCTATGTTAAGTTTAAATTTGCCTTCAAATTGAAATTTTGATCTTAAGTGATTTTGGTCTAAATCAATTAGATCGGTTCCTTAAAGATTTCACTAGATCAGTTCCTAAAAACATTCACTAGATCAGTTCTTAAAACATTCACTAGATCGGGTCCTTAATGAGAACAGCTAGATCGGGTCTTTAAACAAATCTACTAGATCGGGTCCTTGATGAGAAAAACTAGATCGGGTCCTTAAGAGCAATGACTAGATCGGGTCCTTAAGAGTAATGACTAGATCGGGTCCTTAAGATCAATGACTAGATCGGGTCTTCAAGTTGTCTGACTAGATCGGTCCTCAAGGGACATGACTAGATCGGTTCCTTAAGGAAAACAACTAGATCGGCTCCTTAACAAAAATGACTAGATCGGGTCTTCAAGTTGTCTGACTAGATCGGTCCTCAAGGGACATGACTAGATCGGTTCCTTAAGGAAAACAACTAGATCGGCTCCTTAACAAAAATGACTAGATCGGGTCATTAAGGATTTTGACTAGATCAGGTTCTTAAGAGTTTGACTAGATCGGTCCTCAAAATGTTTTGATTAGTTCGGTTCCCAAAGGTATTTGACTAGATCGGTTCCTTAAGGAAAATGACTAGATCGGTTCCTTAAGGAAAACGACTAGATCGGGTCCATACTTATAAACATTCCCAAACATGATTTTTGCAAACGAGTTAAACATTTCTATCATTTTGAACTGTTTTAGCAACATTTATAAGAACTTCTAACATTGAAACATAACGAAAAGGCCTATACGATTAGGATTTTCATCAAGATTATACATGTTTATGCATGTTAAGACATTCAAATATATTCAAGAGATCATAAACTGCATTCCCAATTCATTACACACTAACAATAAACATCCTAATCAAAAACTCCAAACTGGACGAACACAAAATCAACCATAAATCATCCATATTTTAATGTTATACAAAATTGAATTAAACGAGTGATTATTACACATAAACATAAACAAACAAAATCCCTCAATCAATTAAAGTTTTTACATAGTTTTGATTTTGAGGAACCCTAAATCAATTTTGGGGTTTTCAACTTCAAATCAGTGTTAAATCTTAATTCCTTTGAGATGTGAGTTGTTTAAGATGTGATGAACACTTTTCTTTTATACCTTAATGCACAAAATCAACTAGATATGAAAGATTGGAGATCGATTGTTGGTAAGGGAGGAAAAAAAATAAAGTTTATGTGTGTGTTTGTGTGTGCAGGGGACGGGGTGGGGTGGGTGGAGTTATTAACAAAAAATTGATTTTAACACATTTGGCCCCTCAAGTTGCATAACCTTTTTACTTTTTAATAGTCGTTTTTTAAGGTACATATAGTTTAACATTTTGGCACACTTAGTCCTAATGTTTTTAACTAAAATACCTAGAAACTTATATTTGCACATTCACTCCCTAAAGGCATAAACACATAACATATAAAGCACACGAAAGCTAGGCTCAATTATCTTTCTTTAACAAATAATATTCTGTTATTGTTTAAAACCTTTTTCCCTTTGAGCACATTATTATTATGAAGAAGATATTTGACATTTTCTTCCCCTCAAACAATGACCCGTTTTCTATTTAAAGAGTTGTAGTCGTTGTTTGAGTGGTCAAATGTCTTTTGAAAAAGCATTTAAGATGAATTAATGTTTTATTTTGAAAATCAAACACCATGAAATAAGATTTCTCTTATTTTAACACATAAGTGCACTGACACGTACACTTATGGAAATATAGGAAGCATGGGTTGTGATGCAAAGTAATCACAAGCATTTGAATGGTCATAAAGTAGACCATGCCCGAGAATAAATTCCCGTTATGAGGTCAAGTTTTCTTTTTGAAATACTTGCCTTGAAGATGATGACCAGGTTGCTATCTGAAATAATAGCAAGCCATTTTTTTGGCATGTTTTGAAAACATTTGGAACTTCTGCTCGAACTTCATTTACAGCCTCGTATCATTATTGAATGACATTTCTAAGACCGTAAATGTTATCGATTTTCAGAAGACATGCCATTATTACCTCTTTTTATATTTTTCTGATTTTTAATTTTTTTTTGTTTTAAAGATTTTATATTTTTTATATTTTGTTTTTATAAAAGGTTTGTGAAAATGAAAGATCTTTTTGGTTTTTCTGGTTTTGAATATATACATATGATACACAGTATATCAGAATAGGTACCACCACTATTCTTCAACTTCATCTGCCAACTGTTTCAGTGTTTCAGGCGTAAAACTTCGCATTCCCAGCTTATTGATCAGAAATTCAATTCTTTCTCTGCATAGGGCTTTAGTGAAGATGTCCGCTAGTTGATACTCCGTGTTGACAAAGTAAAGCTCTACTACTCCATTCTCCACTTGCTCTTTGATGAAGTGAAATCTGATGTCAATATGCTTTGATCGAGAATGTTGAACATTGTTGCAGCATAAAGCAATAGCGCTTTTGTTATCACAGTACATTGGAATTTTATTGAATCCAAGGCCATAATTGGTAAGCTGTGATCTCATCCAAAGTATTTAAGCACAACAGCCAGACATGTCAATATATTCAGCTTTCGTACTGGATATCGCAGCGCTTTTCTGCCTTTTTGATGACCAGTAACAAGTCTGTCTCCTAATAATTGCATACATCCAGAAGTACTTCATCTAGTATCTTGGCAACCCACGTGATCAGCGTCTGCATAAGCTGTTAGAGCAATAGAAGAATCCTTTAGATACCAGAGTACCCGATTTATGGTTCCTCGTAGGTATTTAAAGATCCTTTTTACAGCATGGAGGTGCTTTTCGGTAGGCTTTGCCTGATACCGGGCACACATGCATACAACAAATGTTAGGTTTGGTCTACTGGCTGTAAGATACATAAGGGTGCCAATCAATAGATCAACACCTTCTAGATTACGAATGAAGCAGGTGTGTTGACGAAAAGCAACTTCAAGGTTCGAATCACAGAATTGCCCAACGGAGAATAAGTTGTGTCTAAGTCCTTCTATGTAGTAAAACCTTGATATCATAACATTCCTAATCTGATAATCACCATATCCCAATATCTTTGCCACGTGATCATTTCCGAATTTGACAGTACCCAGAAATTTATTGACGAAATGTGAGCTGAGAGCGATCTCGGTCATATGTTTGGTGCAGCTAGGAGTTTATAATACCAGTGAAAAAATTTGATGACTGCATTCCATCAGAGAGAAAGATGGACACCATCAGACAACTTGGATCCCTTAAGATTTACTGGGTTTCCGTTTTGTAGAGATACATGATTTAGGACATTAGATTTGCTAACAGGGAAATTTAGTTTTAGATTTCCTTGTTTCCATTGAGTAAATCCAATGTTACGACAGGCTTAGGTGTTTCATTTTCTAGATCAGTTGGTTTCCTAAGGGGCATTATGTCGTTATGTAATCCTAGTAAAGAGCACACATTTCTACTATAGTTAAAGGTACCGACCATTAGGTCTCCAGAGTGTCAATCTTTGTAAACAATCTTTCCGGTTGGTTCCAAACTTTTCTCTTTGAAACTCTTTTCTTAACAGATTTAGATTTTACACGAGCATTCACATTATTGATAAAATCAAGAACACACAAATCATGATTATCAGAAAGCATGCAACATTCATCTGAACATATTTAAGTTCAGATTCGCATAAGCTTGGAATGCTGCACCGTTGCAGTTCCTTTAGGTTCAACCCTATTCTTATTTTTTCAAACTAGATTTAACTTTCCTAGGGTGGGCTTCTACTTTATTCTTCAGAGTACTACTTGGTGTTTGCTGAATCTTATCTTTCTTTATATTGCTTGAAGGCTATGATCCGCTAGCACTAGTAGACGGTTTTATTCCTGTAGAAGACAACATAGGTTTGTTAGAAACTAAGTTCGATGAAGAAAGTTTTTGTGTTTGTGTTTCCTGAGGATGTGATGGGTTCAGTGAATCTAACTCTTTTGTCCTTGTTCTTTAGGGTCACAACCACTAATTTTTCACCAGAATTGTTGATTCTAGGGGTAAGGTTGATGCTGTTTGTAAGAAACTCCTGATATTTGTTTAGTATATAACAGGCAGATTCTAAGGATGTTATCTTTAGGATGATGTGCTTATATAGCAGAGTGAGTTATCCTTTTATCCTGAGTGTGCTAATATGGCGGTGAGTTGTCACTTTTATTCAACAATTGGGGGTTATTGTTTCACATCAGTATTAATCTCTGGATCACTAGGATGATGTGTAACTTCATTATTAGCTAAATCTTTTCCTTTAAGTTTCCTTAAATCATCCTTGAGAGCTGTAATTACCAAAACTTTTTCCTGAAGACTAGCATTTAAATCAGAGATTTACACAGACTTTAGATTGACTTGATTAATTAAATCATCACATTGTTCTTTTGATAGAATACGTGCTGGTTTAATCGAGTCATAAAGTTGCTTATAGGTCTGTTTCAAATGCTCATTTTTAGCAATAAGCTTTGACACCCTGTGATCCAATTCAATATTAATTGTTTCAATCTCATCTAAGTCTTTTTTAATCTTATCCTCATTCATTTTTCCACTTAGAGATTTAATTCTCTCTTTTAACTTTTTTATGACCATGTCTTTCTCTTGGGACTGAGCTTTCAATTCATTTAATTCAAAATATTGATAAAAACTTGGAGCACTTTGATTTGAAACAGAATTGTCCCTTTGAAAAACTTCCTGATTAAGTTGATTATTAACTTCTAAAGAGATGCAATATTTTTCAAGAGTGGTAAAACTTTTGAACAGTTTATCATAAATCTCCTTTTTAACGAAATCTAATTTGTTGAGAAGCTCAGTCTCAAGTTTGAGACACTTTTCACATTCACGCACATTCACATAAGCATTATTCACAAGATTTCACAATTATGTTCACAATATCTTTGTTAATGACTTGTTCCAAGAGTTGTTCATTTTCGTTCAAAACTTGATTCATTTTGACTTCAAATGTTTTTGACTCTAAACGATGTTGTTCCACAGCCTGTTCCATTTGATGAAAGACATTTTGGACTTCAAAAAGTTCATCAATCAAATATTGATCGAATGCATTAAATAAGTCCTTCAGAGCTTTTACAAATGGAATTATTTCATCCTTAAAACAAGCTTTTGTATGTTCGAACCCCCACGAGCCCTTTGTAATAGCTGTGGCTGTGGTTCTTTCTTTGACAACCATGTCAAAACCAGCAAGATGGTGTTTAAGTTTTTTCAAACTCGTATTAACCATGCTGACTTTAGAAAGTTCTTTTGAAACCTCAACTTTGGTAGGTCTACTAGAAGGAGTGGGATCGGAAGAATTCATAGAATTCTAAGAGCAAAAGGCTTGTTCAGCAGACAATTCAGTTTATGGAACAAATCGTGTTTCAAAATCCTGAGAAAGTTGGTTAAGAACAGCACAATCGAGTGGTTTAGTATTAACTTCTTTTCTAACATCATTGGGTCCTGTTGTTTTAAAAGAATTTTTGAACGACTCTCTTCAGCAAGCATAAGGGTCTCTTCAGAATCAGGAATCACAATAGCACTAGTATTCTTAATGACATTACCATCATAAAGCTTTGGTTCCAACTGCTAAGCTTTCTTCAGATAGAAAGGATTTTGAAAACCTAGAACTTGTTTAGTGGTATGATCATAGAAAAACTGAGGTTTCATCAACATGTGAACAGTTTGTGCAGATTGATCTCTTTTAAAAACAATATTATCTAGCTGTTTGATCCTCTTTTCTAAAGTAATTTCCCTATCAATGTTACTAGATTCTTCTTTCTTAAAATCATTTTTGAGAAGAGTAACCGTTTGCATTAAAGATTCATTTTCTTTTAAATGTTCTAAAAGAGTTTGTTTAAGATGATCAATCTCTATAGACTGTGCACATGAATCTGAAACATTATCTTTACTCTTTAAATCAACATTTTATCCTTCTTTCAAAACTTTAACTTGTTCCTTATATCTTTGAAGCTCAGCAGTTAAAGTATCATTAACACTTTTATTGTCTAGATTTATCTTGGTATAATTAACTACTTGGGTTTTCAGTTATTCAATTACAGATAATATCTGCGCATCTTATTGTGCAGAAGAATTAGAATTTTGAACATCTGCCTGTTGTGATTCAATCACATACTAAGAATAAGGAATGATATTGCTATCACTGGTTATTTCAGCCTCTGAATGGTTCACAACATTCGACTGTTCAGAAGACGGCATCTCCTGCACAGCTTGATTTATTATATTAGTATCCACATTATCAGGATTGTGTACCTTAGCAAGAGCGTCTGAACCATAATGAGATAAATTCGCCATGAGAGCAACTTTGGGAGTGTTGAGTTCATCACAATCAAAGTCATATGCATCCAAATCATCGACTTGATAAGTAGCATTGTGGGTAATGACAGTCTGTGTGGCTTGACCTTCTGCAATTCCTGGATCTGCCAAAAATGCTAATTCCTCCTCATGTAGAATTTGACCATTTGCTTGAGCTTGTACCAGCAACACTTTATCCTTAAACCACGAATCATCCCATTTCCTCTTAGGTTTAGTGCACTGTTTGGACATGTGTCCTTCCCCTTTACAGTTGTAACAAATAACAGTCCTTTGTTTCCCAGAATTGCTTCTACTTGCTCCTGGAGTGTAGGTTCTACTTGTACCCAAAGCAAAAGAAATTTGTCTCCCCTGAACTGGTTGTAAAGTAATTCTGCCATCATTAATGGTAGCTTGTTGCCTAGGGTTTGACGAATTCCTAAGCTGATTGTTGGTAGTAGGATAGCGAGATGTGACGACAGCTGATAGGAATGACATCATATGGTTAATGGCATCAATGGGGTCATCACCTTGCTTGAACACCAAAATAGTTAGACCTAAGTCTAGTGAGGGAAGTTCAGGTTGGTGTTGTAGTTGGTTAACTGTGGGAGCATATTCAATTTGAGGGATTGATGATGGTGAAGAATAAGTGTTGTGGTGAACTGATGATTGATAATCATTAGATGGATAAGTGATTGAAAGAGGTGTTGATGATTGATTGCTTGAGTATTGTTGAGACTGATAAGGTGATCCATATTATGGAGATTGATATAGTGAAACTTGTGGTTGAAATTGAGAGTTTTGGTATGAGTGCTGATGAGTTTGATAAGGAGACCGGGTCATCTGATGGGCTGCAACCAAAGCAAGCAGATCTGAGTTGCGTTCATGCATTAAACGAACTTCATTTGCATGAAATTCATGTTGTCCCAAGTACACATAAAGTTGATCAATGTTAGTTGTGTGCAGATCCCGAACCAGTTTGACATCTGTCACAAATTTGCTCCACTCAGGAGGAAGAGTATTCAAAAACTTGGTGTTCACTTGAAATTGTTCCAGTTTCATATTATAGATGTTCATGTCATTGAGTAGCAGTGAAAATCTCAAGTAGAAATCACGTAGTGTTTCCCCCTTCTTATAAGGAAACTTATCGAAATCATCATACAGCTTACACTCTCTTTCTTGTTTCGTCAATGATGTTCCTTGCATGAGAAGTTGAATTCTTTCCCAAAGTTCCTTGGCGACTTTATGATTGCTAACCAATGCATAGACCTCTAGTGGTAATCCTTGGAGAATGATATTTGTTGCCTTGATATCACAATCAGCTTGAATTGCTTTCGTAGCAGATAACTCAGAATATTTCTTTGGTCTAGTCACTCCATTTTCCTTAATCGTAGGCTAGATGAGTGGACCATTTTCAATGGATTCAAGAATCATTCTTTCATGTTGTCTATTCATCATATATAGATCCATTCTGATTTTCCAAGAATCGTACATATCTTTTTCCAACATAGGTGGACGATTATCAGCACCCGAAAGAATCGCTTTGTCAGCAAGAGTTGTCATTGAGAAATTTGTATGTTAAAAGATTATTGTCGGATCGAACGGTGCTAGAAAGAAATTGTTTTTTAATTAAGGATTTCTTTTTAAGTCTTGAGATTTGTTTAGTTCGGTTTCTATTAAACTTGACTAGTTCGGTTATCACTGATGATTAACTAGTTCGGTTATCACTGATGTAGACTAGATCAGTTCTCACTGATGTAGACTAGATCGGTTCTCACTGATGTAGACTAGATCGGTTATCAGCGACATAGACTAGATCAGTACTCACTGATGTAGACTAGATCGATACTCACTGAAAATGACTAGTTCGGTTATCACTGATGTAGACTAGATCGGTACTCACTGAAGATTGACTAGTTTGGTTATCACTGAAGTAGACTAGATCGGTACTCACTGAAAAATGACTAGTTCGGTTATCACTCAAAATAGACTAGATCGGTACTCACTGATAAATGACTAGTTCGGTTATCACTCAAAATAGACTAGATCGGTACTCACTGAAAAATGACTAGTTCGGATATCACTCAAAATAGACTAGATCGGTACTCAGTGATAAATGACTAGTCCGGTTATCACTCGAAACCCACTTTTTCAAAACTCAAAAGACACATTTTTAACGATTGTTTTCCGAAATTTTTTGTACCAAAAGTGTTACTAAGCCTATAGGGACAAGAAAAATGAAAACTTTCAGGTTTTTAAGGCGAAAAATTTAAAATCAAGATTTTGACCTTTATAAAGCTAACGAACCCAAATGACACAAAATACGAGATTTTCGTATGAATATAAGCACACACACCTATATCAAAGGATACTAGATCAAAACTACCTATGTAGATGATCTTTTAGTGTGGAATTTAAGCTTAGAAAACAAGAAAAAATCAAAAATAAAAAAACAAATGGTATTAGAGGAAAACTACACAAAAACTTTAACAAACACAATATCTAAACACACCACTCCATGGCTCTTCATACCAATTGAAGAACAATCAAGTTAGCATACATGGAAATAGGAAGAGAGTTGTTTTAGAGAGAGAGTGGTTAGATGAACATTTTAGAGAGAGAAAGAACATAAAAGAGAACTTGTATTATAAGTGTGAATAATGAACAACCAACCACCTCTCTAAGGCATAGAGAGGTGTATTTATACTACTATGAAGACTAATCAAATAACATACTAGATGAGAGGGAAAAAGATTGTTTTAGTGAGAGAGAGGCAAATAATAGTCCTTTGTTTCCCAGAATTGCTTTCACTTGCTTCTGGAGTGTAGGGTCCTTGTAGTACCTCCAGTTAAAAATGAAAGTTGTGTCTCCCCTGAATTGGTTGTAAGGTCACCCTTCCATCATTAATGGTAGCTTGTTGCCTAGGATTTGATGAATTCCTTAGCTGGTTATTGGTATTAGGATAGCGGGAAGCGATAACAGCAGTTAAGAAAGACATAATGCGATTGATGGAATCAATGGGATCATCTTCTTTCTGGAAACATGGAAATAAATTAGACTTAGTCTAGTTGGGGAAATTCATATTGTAGGTTACCGTGGAGATATTTTAATTAAGAGATGCGATGTTGGTGGGAAAGAATAAACATTGTGTGAACTAATGATTGATAATCATTGGTTGGATAAGTGATTGAAAGAGGTGTTGATGATTGATTATTTGAGTATTGTTGAGACTGATAAGGTGAACCATACTGTGGAGACTGATATGGTGAAACTTGTGGTTGATAATTGAGAGTTTTGGTATGAATACTGATGAGTTGATAAGGAAAGACTGGGTATCTGATGGGTTACAACCAAAGCTAAGCGGATTCTGAGTTGCGTTTCAGCATTAAACGAACTCATTTGCTTGAAAATTAATGTTGTCCCAAATAAGAATAAGATGATCATGTATAGTTGTATGCAAATCCCGAAACCGTTTGGACATACTTCAGTCACTTTGCTCACTAAGGAGGAAGAGTATTCAAAAAAGCTTGGTTTTCACTTGAGATTGTCCAGTTTCATTTTGTAGATGTTCATGTCGTTGTTAAGTCAAGCAATGAAAATTCAAGTAGATATCAATAGTGTTTTCCCCCTTTCTTATAATAGTTATCACTTATCAAATTCATCATAAATCTTACACTCTCTTTCTTGTTTGTCAATGAAGTCCTTGCATCAGATGTTAATCTTTCCCAAAGTTCATTGGCGACTTTCATGATTGCTAACCATGCATAGAGCCTTCGGGTGTAGTCCTTGGAGAATGATATTTGTTGCCTTGATATCACATTCATCTTGAATTGCTTCCAGTAGCAGATAACTTAGAATATTTCTTTGGTCTTGTCACTTCATTTTCCTCAATTGAAGGCCAGATGAGTGGACCATTTCAACGATCAAGAATCCATTTCTTCCATGTTGGGTCTACTTCCTCATATATTGCTCCATTATGCTTTTCCAAGTAATTCGTACATATCTTTTGCAACGTAGGAGGTACGGATTGTCAGACCCCGACGAATTTGCTCTGTCAACAAGAGTTGTCATTGAGAAATGTGTATGTTAAAAGATTATTGTCGGATCGAACAGTGGTAGAAAGAAATTGTGTTTGATTAAGTTGTCTTTTAAGAGTTTTAATTCTTGAAACTACACGGGATTTTACAATTCTTGACAAAACCAAGAAAACAAGTTAATGTTTCATGGGATTTAAAATTCAAAGTAATAAACCGTATAATTTGTAAATTTGAGTTGTTCGGTTTCAATTAAACTTGACTAGTTCGGTTATCACTGCTGAAGTCTAGTTCGGTTCTCACTGAATATCGATTAGTTCGGTTATCACTAATGATTAACATTCTCTTAGTTCGTTATCACTGGATAATAGACTAGATCGTTACTTACTGAGATTCACTAGTTCGGTTCACACTGAAATAGACTAGATCGGTTGATACTAAAATTCGCTAGTTCGGTTCAAACTGAAATAGACTAGATCGGTTGACACTAAAATTCACTAGTTCGGTTCACACTGAAATAGACTAGATCGGTTGATACTGAAATTCACTAGTTCGGTTCACACTGAAATAGACTAGATCGGTTGATACTAAAATTCGCTAGTTCGGTTCAAACTGAAATAGACTAGATCGGTTGACACTAAATTTCAATAGTTCGGTTCACACTAAAATAGAATAGATCAGTTGATACTAAAATTCACTACTTCGGTTCATACTGATATAGACTAGATCAGTTAATACTAAAATGCACTAGTTCGGTTCATACTGAAATAGACTAGATCGGTTGACACTAAAATGACTAGATCGGTACTTTCACGAAACCCACTTTTTCAAAAATCAAAAAGACACGTTTTTGACGATTTTTTTCTGAAATTTTTTGTAACAAAAGTGTTACTAAGCCTATAAGGACAACAAAAATGAAAACTTTAAGGTTTTTAAGCCGAAAAATTTAAAATCATGATTTTGGTCCTTTATAAAGCTAACGAATCCAAATGACACAAAATAAGATATGTTTCTATGAATCTAAGCACACACACCTATATCCAAGGATAATAGATTAAAGCTACCTATATAGATGATCTTTTAGTGTGGAATAAAAGCTTAGAAAAAAAAAAAAAAATCAAAAATACACATTCGATATTGGTATTAAAGAAAACCTACAGAAAAACTTTACAAAACACATTATCTAAACCTCTCACTCTATGGCTCTTGGATAACAATTGTAGGATCTAATCTAATAACATACTAGTTAGAGGAAAAGAGAAGGTGTTTCTAGAAAGAGAGTGTGGGTGGTGAACACTATCTGAGAGAGAAAGTAAACATATAGAGAATTGTATTAAGTGGAAAAAATTTATGAACAAACCAAACAACCTATCCAGGCAATGGAGAGGTGTTATAAATCCTAATGAGGCCAGCCATGGATGGGCTATATGGGCTTTCTATGGCTTTTTTCCAAACTTAGCCTATTAAGGTTATAAATAATAACTAAACGAGTAACGTAGTTTTTCTAAGGATTGATAGATACTTTCCTAGGTATTTTGTATTCTTAACAGTAAGGTGTTGTCTGTTTTTAGGCAACTTACAACATAAAGGCGATAACTGCTTGAGTGTGGTCCTATTTCTATGGTTGTCGGAATAGACATTAAAATTTTTTTTTTTCCCTTAAAAAAGTTGGGGGGGGGGGACTAGTTCAACAAGGGTCTAAGGTGATTGAAGAGCTCATTGGTTATCAATGTGGTTTTCGGCAACTTGTGATGGTTTTTTTTACCTCTTTGTTCTACCCTTTCATGAAGGTTCTTTGATGGATTAGGTTTAGAATCCTCAAGATTCGGAAGACGGTTAAGTTGTAAGGTTTCAATCTTGCTCAAGAGTTCAAGTTCAATTCAAGACCCTATGCATTGGAGAGTAAATATAAATTCCTTGATTAAGAGGAGAAGTAAGCTAGGCAAATTGAGCAAGGGAGATGTTGAAACAATAACTGTTGATGGTAAATTGAATTGAGAGATGGTTGTGTGGGTATCTATCTACATGAAGGGTTATGTAAAACTTAAAGATAAATCTCGGACAAATTTGCTCATCTAGAGAAAGCAAGTAATCAAAACCTATAGTGGTAAACTTGGCCACCGATTCATCACTAAGGTTATTATAGAAAGATGGTCAATGAGTTCTTCTTCATGATACATACCTACTTTCTAAAAGTCTATGGATATCACCTAAAGTTCCATCAGGACTATGTTGGGATCATTGTAAATTTTTGGAGCATAAGCAGGGTTTCTTGTAATCTTGTTGGTATTCGCTTGCATTTTTTGGTACTACATGGATTTTATAGTGATTTCAATGAGAAAATATTATTAATGAAGCATGATGCTATTTCTAAGTGTGTGTCAATATGGATTTGATGTGGGTGTGTGGTTTGCTTGACTCAAACAAAAGAAAAATAGCGATAATAATAGTAATAAGCAAACCTTAATGCACAACCTATGTTTGATATTGCTCTAAATGAATGAAACGAAAAATACTTATGAATTAAGCACCTCGTACGTACATTCATGAGTCCTAATGCATGAAGAAAAATGTTTTTGCATGTATTAACAATGTAGTTAAACAACCCTTATTTTGAAAAGTTCCTAGAAGTGAGGTTTTATTCAAAAATCATAACTTGGGGTTTTTGGCAAAAATTGATTTTAACGAATCACTTCAATTATGCATTCCAAGTATCATAATTGTTATACATTGCTATATCTCAGTTCTAATTGTACAAAAATTTCTTGAAAAGTTAAAATCCCCAAATTATTTGATTTGTGTAAAATCAAAACCCTAGACACAAAATTAAAAAGAAAATAAGATGAAATCACTTACAATAGTAGTTTTAGATTGATGATTTGTTGATGATTTTTTGGATTATTGCTCCAATTGCTTATATTTTTGATTTAGTATAGAGGGTTTTAATGTTTTGGTTTCGTTCGATGTGTTTGGATAATATTATAAGTGGTCCCAATTTGTTTAAAAAATCTATTATTTACTTTCGCGTTCTAGAGATCTCAACAAATCCACCTTAAACAACGTCGGATCTCTTATGGTGGATCCGTGATCCGCAGGTGAGTCTCAGTGTCTAAAAAATATGGACACAAGTTGATTTTATGCACATTGAGATAAGGTGTTGTTGTTTTTGGCAATTGAAGTATGTTCTATTAATAGTAGGAGTATGGTATATAATTTTTCTGGAGGTCGACGTCCATGTTTTGAAGTGAATCGTTGCAACTTGTCATGAATTTCCTTGATGGAAATTTCAACGTATTCGATCCTATAGGAGTGTGTTAACTTTTAGTATAAGTTTGACCATTACTAATAACACAATTATTCATGAACATTTAGACTTAACAAAACATCGTCAATACAAGTATGAGTTGTAATTTGATGATTGTTCTTTTCGTCTTTTTCAATCAATTTTGTAATTTCATGTATTGACCATACATGTAGATTTTGAAAATATCTATGGTCATTTTATTGATATTTTATTTATCTAGTTAAATTCTTATCTCGATTTTGTCTACGATCGGAAAGTTTATTATGTGTATTGGAAATTGTATTAGGAATTACATCTTTTGTCTAATGATTATTACTTCATTATATTTTGTTTTCGATTAAATTTTTAAGATGATGAGAAATCACTATTCTTTTTAGAAATAAGAAAATAATCTACTTTATAACACTGTTATAAAGTGGTAGGGACTAAATATGTTAAGTTAGGAAAGTTTAATAAAGATAGTTAACCATGGGGTATAAATAGGTATTTATGTCATGGTTAATTGTAACAATTTCATTTTAATCAAAAGGCAAGTTAAGAAATTCTCTCTCTAAACACACACACTATTACACCTTCATTTACACACACTATATCCATCAATCAAGATTCTATATTCAGTATGTGGTATCAAGAGCCAATGATTGCGGATTAGTGTTATTTTTGTGTTTTTAGAGATCGAGTTTTTATGCTTATTTGGGCTTATTGGATCAGCTGATTGAGAGTGCTTATTTTCGTGCTTATTTTTGTGCTTATTCTAGTTCGATCAACTTAATATCATGATTTTTCTGTTCTGTCTGAAAATCCGTGCTTATTTCCAACTTATTTTGACTGCTTATTGCTTATTTCGACTGTTTATCATGCTTATTCTGTCAAATTTTTAGCTTATTCATTCTGATTTTGTGCTAAACTTGTGATATATGCTTATTCGAAAGCTGATTAAGTTTATTTGAGCTTATTCGGTCGTATTTAGCTTAAATCAAGTGCTTATTCAGTTTTATTCAGCTTTTTAGATCCAGATTCTGCTAATTGATTAATTCATGTGCTTATTGCTTATTAAGATTCAAAGAGCTTATCAATTTGTTAATCTGCTTAAAAAATGCTTAGTTTTTGATGAAAAACAGTTAATTTTCAGATCTAACTGATTCTGAACTGATTTTGACCAAGTTTGACTTTTTGGTCAAAAAGTCAAAAACGCGTTTTCTTTGTAACCATTTTTTTTCTTTGGAACCGGATTATCAATATCAGCAGGAACCGATTTATCCTCACAGAAGAAACTGATTTATCAAATATTCAGAAGGAGCCGATTTATCAACTAAGAAAGGAACCGGTTTAACATCTTCAAGAAGGAACCGATTTGACATAAAAACAAAAAAAACTATACCTCTTTCAACTCACATCTAACTCTAAGCAAACAAATAGATTTGAGTTAAAAAGAAATTACAAGATCTCAGTTGGTTTCCACACCTCTTCGAATATTAAAATTTTAAGATTAGAGTGTATGACCATAAAAATCATTTGATCTATTTTGAGCTAATCTCTTCATTCAATTTAAAAAGAATAGAAAAGTCAAGTACAACAAGTGTCTAAGAATTTTCATTTGTTTTGATTCAAAAAATAAGATTCAATATAAACTCAAGATCTTAGTTTAGGGTTTGTTTGGTATTAACTTGTGACACTCGAATATCAATAAAGATTATTCAAGAAAACAAAAAACCCTAGTCATCTAGATCATTTTGAAGCATAGCTGTCAGTTAATTTTCGAAAATTCAAAAGAAAAAAACAAATCAAAGTTTGTTTCATTCTTCTTTTCTTTCGGTATTTTCAAACAAAAAACGAAACAAGAAAAAAATTTAGATCTCAGATTTGGTTTAGTCATTTCTCTTATGAGATTTAGAGATCTAAAAAGATCATCAAACGAAAAACCCACTTCGTTATAGATTTTTTTTGAAGAACAAGCTTCTTTTAGTTTTCAAAAACATAAAGAAAGACAAGAACAAGAGTGTTCTCATCATATCTTTGGTTCGAGTTTAAACAAAAACCAAAATGAAATCAAAACCATAAGAGTAAAAACCTACCTTTTGTGGTTTAAAACTCTTTGTGCCTCGTGTCTGAATAGAATTGAGTAAAGATTAAGGTAGCATTTGTGGGTTGTGTCCACAAAAAGAAAGAAAATGTTCAAATTATAGAATTATAGTAGTGTTTTTAAGTGAGATAGGAAAATGTTGAATTTGATTTATGAGAGTGGTGACTATTTTTTGATATGAGATAAAGAAGTAGAGAGGCGAGTGTTTGTGACTGTGTTTATTTTAGGGTTAGGGTTAGAGTGATTTGTGAGTATTGTGTTTTATAACTAGAATTTAGGGATTACATTTGTTGGGCTTTTTGTGTCTACCGAAATTTTATAAAATTAAGTGGGCTGAAGAATTTTCTATTACTACATTAGGCCGAGTCAATTCATAAGAAAAGTTGGGCTGGTGAAACGAATACAAGAAGTTGGACCGAAATTAGTGTTTTGTGGTATGTTGTCTTAATAGAGTAATAATTCGTTGGTATTGGTTTATTACTAAAGTTGTTATATGAAGTGTTATATACTTGTCAAAGAATTCGTTGGCAAAGTTATTGGACAAAAAAAAATTGGTATAATTTTTATACTTTTTTTGGTCTACGATTTTAATTGAGCTTAAATTTTTTTTAGAGCTCGTTGAAATTTTTGTGGAATTTTTGAAACGAGTTGGGTTGACGTTAAGAGTTTAATGAATCGAGTATATCAAATCTTGTTCATTCAATGTATATGAGTTTGGGATAAAGTTGAGTCTCGGGATCGTAATAAAGCAAAGTGTGAAAACTTGAGGAAAGAAAAAAAAAATATATTATTACTTTTTCCTTCGCTTTATGATAATGACATACAACTATACTAAAAAGATCAAAGACAAATGGATTTACTTAAACACGGATGAAGTGATCAATTAGGCTGAGTGTGGAGGAGAAAAACACTGTTAAGAATAAACAAACGAAAATTTCAGAGCTAGAAAAATGTTTGGGTAAAAAGGATTATGAAAATGAGCATCTCAAGTCCAAAGTTGTTGACTTTACAACTGTTCAAAATCTTCGAGCGCAAGTTAAGGAACTTCAGAGTGAACATGAACATTTTAAGTCAAAAGTTGTTGATTGTACATTGTGTCAAAATCTTCAAGTGCAAGTTGAGGAACTTAAGAATGTAAATGAAAGTTTGAATTTATCGGTTGAAGAGCTATCTAAGGCACATGCACTTGCAGAAGCAACTTTGCGAGAAAGAGATGAAATGATTTTTCTCAGTGTGAGAAAATAAGATTATTGGAAGAACAATCTGAGATATTTCATGAGGTACCATCTGAGTTTGATTCAGAAATAGTTCATGACACACAAGATAACTCAGAAAAGGATTTGATTTTGAGTTTGCAAACACAATTAAAAGAAACTGCTGAACTGGTTGTACGATTTTTAGATGATAAATATTGTGCTTTAAAAGAAATTGAGAGCTTATAAAGTTAAAAAATAAAAGTTGCAAACTGAAAATCAGATCTAAAATCTAGAGAAACTGAGTTGAATAATCTTGAAAAAGTGTACGTGACTAAAGAATCTGTGCTGTTAAAAGATATTGATCAAATGAAATTTCAAGTTTCAAAACTTTTGGAGAAACTTAAGATTTCAGATCAAGAGATGAAACAACAAATCATTCTTTTTGAAGAAGACAAACGAATGTTTCTGGCTAAAAATGAATTTCTTGAAAAAGTGGTCTTTTAGGCTACAAAAAGAGTTAAAGATTTGTTTGCTTTCCAATGATGTTTTGAAATAAAGAATTGAAGAAAAGTTTTTAAAACATGATAATTCTCTTAAAAAATGATTGAATATGATCGAGAAAGAATACGAATAAAACGTTTCAAAGTTTTCCATTACAAGTTCAACGTTTGAGACTAAGAATTTAGAACTTGTAAAGGAAATATGGGATAAAGTGAAATGTTTTGATGAAGATAAAAATATGTTTGAGACTAAGATTTCAAAGGTGGAAAATGTTTCAGCACAACGAGTCAAAGATTTTGATGATGTCAAAACAAAGCTTTAAAAAAGAACTGACAAATTTGAGATGTATTTTACAAATCTTGAAAAAAAAATGCTTTATTAAATCACTGTGGCATCTCAAAATCACACTTCGTTGCAAAAAGTAAACAATGATTTGAGAACATCATATAATGTGTTAAAAGAAAAACATGAAACTTCTTGTGAAAAACTTGAAAAAGAGAACAATGATTTAAAAATGCATTACAAAAGATTGTTTGATTCAATAAAACACAAAAAGGTTGTTTCTCATGTTTTCACAAAATCATTTTCCAAGTGAATGTTCGGGAAAAATTTTTACGGGTAAATCTTTCAAAACCGATTTCGAAAAAAGCGGTTTCTCAATTTCTACTTATTCTTTGCAAAAAAGATAGGAAGTATTTGAAGAAACAACATTCATCCGAAACATTTTCTTTTCAAAATCATGTGAAAAACGAAAGTTCAAAACAAATGTGGAAAATAAAGGAAAATATTTCCAAACCGTTAAAATATTCTATGGATGAAATGTTTTTAATGCGTAAAAGAGATTGCTTCAGTTTGAAAAAGGTAAATATCTAAGGTTTCCATCATTTCGAAAAGAGTTTTTCAAAATGAAACACCAAGTTTCAACAATAAATGAAAATCTTCATCTTCCTCAAGGGTTAAAACATCGAATGAAACACCGAGTTTCAAAACGGTGTTGACACCTTTGAAAAGTTTTAAAACTCCTAATGAAACATCAAGGTTTTATAAGTCAAAATGAACAAATGAGAAGAGTTTTAAATCACCGCTGATTCCAAGATCGTTATTTCAAAATGAAACACCGGGTTTCATATCTCCTTGGAATTCAACTTTCTATTGCATCAAATTGACGCAACTTACATTTGGTTTTTCAAATATGGTAAAACCGTTAGCAACGTGCTTAAGTGGGTACCAAAAGTTGTTTTTTAATTTGATAGGAACTTCAATTTTTTTCTTTTAGTTTAAGAAAATTCAAAAATACAAAAAGATTTTCTTTTATATAAAATTTTAAAAAGACAAAAAGATTTTCTTTTATATAGAAAGTTTAGAAAATTACAAAAAGATTTTCTTTATATAAAATTTGATAAAAAGTTCAAAAAGATTTTTCTTTTATAAATTATAGAAAAGACAAAGAAGATTTTCTTTTATACCAAATTTTATAAAAAAAAATACAAAAAGTTTTTGGTTTCTATAATGGCTTTCGTATAATTCAGTACGAAAACATGAGCTTCATTTGATGGCTTGGTGTTTCATGGTTAGTACATAACCCGTGCTTTAAGAACAAGAAAATTTCGTTTAAGAGCATTTTATCTTTGAAAAGAGAGATGTCTTCTTTGACTTGAGTCATTAACAAATATTTTTTAAAATCTTTATGTGGTATCTTAAAGTTAAAATCAATTTGTTTTTAAAATGTCAGCGATCTCAAGTTGATGAGTTACAATCGGATTCGAATTTAAAATGTTTCGGGTAACTTTCATGATAAAAACAATTTTAAAAGGTCTTTAATTGATGTATTTTTTGTGAAAAAGGTCTAAAGAAATAAAAGGACCCAATAGTGCCAAAGAGGAACTCCCTTATAAAGTTTTAACGAAGATATGGTATTTTTCGAGGGGGAGTGTCCGTATATGTTGTTGAAAAGTTTTCAGAAAGAAACAAAAAATGGAAAATTGTTTTACATTTCACCTTCACATAATGGTATTTTTGCGTTTTTAGCTTCATGTTAAAAATGTTTTCGGCATTTATGTTAAGGGGGGAGTGTCTTTATATGATTGAAAAAAGTTTAAAGATCAAAGTTTTTTCTTCATATTCATTTTTGTGAGAATGTGAAAACAGAAAGTGAGATTTGTGAGAGAAAAATAGAAAGAGAGAAATGAGGTATACTTGAAAAAATGAAACTATATGTCATGTGCTTCAAAAGCAAGAAAAACACATGAAAAGAAAAAGATAAAAATATGCAAGAAAAGAAATGCCACCGCATACAAAAACAGACAAAGTGATTGTTCCACATTTTCTTGATATTATCAAAATCTCATGATATGATTTCAGATTTTCATCATGGTTTTCACAGACATTCTTTCTAAAGGAATTATCTTGGTGTATGTTGATTGAGTTGCACGGTGTGACTTAGTTACTCTCAAAATACTCATATGATCTTCCAGAACCAGAATTGATCTACCCCGGAGTCTTCCTTCCAATTTAGGACAGTTTGGTCTAGGTGATGGAGTTTGTGGTGCAAATCAACATGTTTCAAATGCCAAAAGGACTTAAGAGAAAAAGCTTTAAATGAAAAAGAATGATCAAAAATGATAAATTTGTCAAAAGTGACAAGAATATGATGAAGAAGAATCGAATGATAAGTAAAGAGAAAGGTTGGAGTTGAAAAGTGAGAGGCTTACAAGAAAAGATGAAGGGTGTTTTTCCTACACTAGGATAGAAACTGGGTCAACTCATATGCTATCGGATTTCATTCGTTGATTTCTGGTATTGAAGTAGACATCATGGACCTAGTGATGCAAATGTATAACCCCTCCTAGTCATTCAAGTACTTCTCAAAAAGTATTTGTTTCATTCTCATGGAGATTAAACGCATAATCTATCAACTTCTTATTTCGAGAATGTTGGTATTGAAGAAAGGACATTCTGCTCCAGTCCTTGCTTACTAAAAGTGCACAAGAGTCTAGAGCCAAAATGATATTCAATGAAAATATCTTTAAGACACAAAAGTACGTTGAATTTCTGTCAACCAAACATGTGAAGATATTACAAAATTTCCAAATTTTAAATTCTAAAGAAAATTTTAAATTCATGAACGAAACACCACCTTAGAGTTTTTGATAGAGTTACTAGAGATATAAGGTGTTAACGATGAGATTATGTGGTAGAATTATAAAATAAATAATTTTAGAGCCAACTACATAAATAGTCATTACATAAATCATCATTGTGGTATAGTATGACTTAAAATGATAATTTTGCCCATGACTCGATTTAACGTCTTAGACAGAAGTCCGTTTGATCAAAGGACCAATCCATGTAAAATGGACAACCATAGGGACAAGCAGTGTAATTATTGAAGTTTTAAGACAAAACTTGCAACCGTATGTCAACCACATGAATCATTTATGTAATAACTCACATTCAGATTATGCTAACACAACGAGCATTTTATGAATATAAAAATAAAAATCTAATGATGACTGTACCTAGTGGGTGTTTGGAATTTTGTTTTGATTTTGATTATCGCATTTTAGAAGCGCAAATAATCAATTTTAAGTGTTTGAGAAACAAAAGATAAAAAGTGTTTTTTTACCGTTTTTTAGGTCTCAAAACGCAATTTTGTAAAAGCAGGTATTGAGAAGCCGCAACAAGACGCAATATACCATTTCATATTAATTTTAAGCATTTGCCCTCATTTCTAGCCTTTTCTTTCCTTGTTGCTGATACTTGCGCTTTTCTTTGTGAAAAAAGAAGTGTGTTCTATTGTTATATATGTATATGTACGTATATTCGCAAACGAGTATCTGTTTACACTTACCTCAACTTTGGAGTTGCAGGTTAAACAATGGTGGCAAAAGGTGGAGATTTGGAAGAGATGAAGGCATGAAGCTATAAACTCTTAAAATATAACCTAAAACAAGGGCCCAAATACATGTATTATGAGAAGTCTTAGCCTAACACTAAACTTTGTTACTTTATGAGGTCTACAATAGTAGATTTTAAGTGTTAAATCAATTATAAAACAAGTTAATTCCCAAAAAAATACAAATACTTGATCACTTGCAATGAAAAAGTCACTTTCAACTCCCTCTTTCCAAAATGGTCAAGCTATCCTTCTCTACTGCTCTACCATCTTAGATGATCGACACATGTTAATTTTCAAGTACAATTTTATAGACACACCAATTATTAAAATGGCCCACTAACTCTTATTAAAATCCCACAATAATTGTAAAATGTCAAAAACCCTCATTTATATTTTATCAATCTTCTCCCATTTATCTCTTTTACACCACACATTTTCAACCAAACCTTATCTTTCTCTAAAAAGATCTCTCAGTCAATAAAGTCACCTAACCCTTTGGTTTTTTTATTATACCAAAATCTCATCGTTCTTTCTTTTTTATCTTGCTTCTTTAACACCATATCAATGATTCAGAGGGAGTTTTCATCTAGGCTGTATCACTGTTCTTTCTTGTTTCATGACTTCCATTGATTTAAGAGTATGCATATGGGATGCATAATACAAAGAATGGAGGCTATAATATTCAACCTCTAAGGGTGCGTTTGATTGGGGGGAAACACCTTTGTTTCTACAAAATATTTTGTGGAAAATAAGAAAAACAGAGATCGGATTCAAATCATTGTTTTCTAACAAAATTCTCTACAAAACACAAAACATGCATTTCCCACGTTAACAATGGAAACTACAAAACGTATTTTATTTGTTTTCCTTGTTTTCTTTGTAACCCCCCTTTTTTCATGAGAATGGAAAGCAGTACCACATGAACGGGTTTTCTATGTTTTGTGAAAAATAATTCCCCTCTTTTTTTTACAAATCTGAAAACACAAAACTAGGAAAAATTTTCTCCAACTTAACGCAACCTAAGATTTTGATGAGATGTGTTACAAGACATATCTAGCATCTTTTTGTTGGCTTGTATCTTGAAGGAGTTAGTCGGTTTGACTTGTGAAATCATATGGTATATCTAGTTTTGGAACGCGTCATGGTTAACGGTGAAGAGATGGAAGGAGGATGCCGCTGGTGGATTATCTCGATGCTCGATCTAACGTGGCATTTCAACTACAACGGTGGAGTTAACGATGAAGGTTATGTTCCGGTGGATAATGTTGATGGACTTTTTCGCCAAAGAATGATGAAGGTAAGCTAACGTAGATGTTGAACTGATGCGGAGTAACAACGTAAGTTAAATGCGAGTTTTCGGCGATAAACGTTGAAGTTTACGGCGAGAAGAAATGTATACTGATGTGGTTGTTGGACAACAACGGCGGACGATTGACGGCGGTTAACGGAAGTGACGCTGACGTGTCAATATGAGTTAGAGTTTCAAAGGAAGTGATGTATTGATGATGTGGAAAATATTAATATTTTGGGGGTGTTTTGATTTTTTTTCTTACAATTTTTAAGATGGTTGTTGCTAATGTGACTACTTTTGCAAATGTGTATATTGTACTAGTTAATTACAGTAATTAGTTCCACGTTCCTTGCTGCAACACACATTGTAATACTTAATGTTAGCAATTCTTGTTAAAAAAGTAAATGAGTAATATGGGTAGATGATATATGTTGGGAAATAAATTGTAACAGACTTAATACTGGTAGTATAACAGTTAAGTCTGGTAGTAATAGTTAGTTCTGTTAGTTATGCTTTCTATGAGGGTTAAGCGATTTTATAAGAAGACTGGAAGAAAGTTAATCTTCAATGGCAAAGAACCTGTAGGTTTTGATAAAACTAAGGTTGAATGCTTTAACTATCATAGAAGAGGCCATTTTGCAAGGGAATGTAGAGCAACAAGAAATCAAGGGAACAGGAATGGAGATGAAAGGTATAGGAGCAGGGACAACACTAGAAGGACTATACCAGTAGATACCTATGATGAATTGGTTGTTCAGGACAATGCTTTGATTGTCCAAGATGGATTGGGATATGACTAGAGTTATATAGCTCAAGATGAACCAACTGAGTTTGCTTTCATGGCCTACACTTCAAACTCCTCAGGGTCTGACACAGAGGTACAATCTTGTTCTAAAAACTGTGTGAAAACATATGAAAAACTTCAAAAACAGTTTGATGAACAGCGACAAACTCTTAGTAAGGCTAATCTAGAAATTGTAGCTTATCAGTTAGGCCTAGAATCTGTAGAGGCACAGTTAGTTGTTCATCAGAAAAATGAAGTTGTCTATGAAGAAAAGATTGCAGTCTTAGAATTTGAAGTAAAAGACAAAAGTAATGCTATCACTAGACTTAAAAATCAGTTAGATGAAACCTTAAGAGAAAAAGATGATTTAAAAGCTAAACTAGAACAGTTTGAAACATCTTCTAAAAACTTAACTAAACTGATTAATAGTCAAATAAGTTCTAAAGATAAAACTGGTCTAGGATATGGAGATCAATTGAATGAAAATGATTCAAGTGGTAGTGAATTGTTTAATAGTGTGTTTGATAGTCGTTCAAGTGATGGAGATGACAATCAAACAAATGATAGGTTCAAAAAGGATAATGGATATCATGCTGTTCCTCCTCCTTTAACTGGGAGCTACATGCCTCCACTTACTGACCTATCTTTTGCAGGATTGGATGATTCTGTTTATAGGCCTACAGCAAAAAGACTAGTGATAGTGTGTCTTAAGTTGAAACAAGTATCTCTCCACCAAGTAATACTAGTGTAGAAATGCCTAGAGTTGAATCTGTTAGGCCTAGTGGAGTTATCATTAAAGATTGGGTTAGTGATGATGATGAGGATATTTTTCAATCTAATGATTTGCAAGCAACAAACAAACCTAATTTTAAAAAGATTGAGTTTACTAATGCTAGAAATGAATCTGTTAAACTTAAACAAGCTAAAAAAACCTAGGATAACCACTCAAAATCCTAAGGTAGATATAAGAGACTGGAATGGGAAAATGACTCAAAAACTAGGGTTAGGATTTGGGTCTACAAAGAAAGCCTGTTTTGTTTGTGGCAATTACAGCCATCTAATAAAAGACTATGATTTTCATGAAAAGAGAATGGTTAAAAAGTCTGTTTTGCAAAATATGAGAAAGAATACTAGTCAAAGGGAAATTAGACCAGTTTGGAATAATGTTCAAAGAATAAATTGATTTGCAATTTTACATACACGTAAAATAATATACTTATAGAGAAATTAAGGAAATCCCCAAGTATCCCTTGGACAATTCCACTCACAAAGATATATATATAGAATACGTATATTAAACCGGGCAAGTATGATCACCCGGGTCGTTTCCCCAATGACTAGTGAAATTGAAACCACGTTTAGGTTTGGATCCTGATTTGAATGAAGCAAAGAAAATCTAACCTTATCTTTTTTTTTTGATTTTGAAAAAGAAAAATTAATTATTTAATTCGAAAATTATTTTTTTTTAAAATATAAAACTTAAGTGTTAAGGGAAATGGGGTCACTGTAGATAAGGCTCCGCAGGTGGTGTTTGGAGAGCCTAAAATGACTGATTATAAACAATGTCTCCAAAGAACAATATGGATCATGGATCGCAAAAAGAGTAAATTATATAGATCCACAAGGCAGACTCAAGTCAGTAGTGGCTTGGGTCCCTAAGAGACACTAACTCTCTTACTTTTGTGTAAGGAAATCCACAACAAGCTTTGAAGAACAAAGGAATATTTGACAGTGGATGTTCCAGGCACATGACAGGGAACAAAGACTTCTTTACTGACTATCAAGACATTGATGGAGGTTTTTTTGCTTTTGGTGGAAGTGCTAGAGGTGGTAAGATAACAGGAAAAGGAAAGATAAGAACATATAAGTTAGACTTTGAAGATGTGTTTTTTTGTCAAAGAACTAAAGTTTAATCTTTTCTCTGTCTCACAAATGTGTGACATAAAAACAATGTTTTCTTTTCACTGAACTGAATGTCTGTTTGTCTCCTGATTTTAAGCTACTTGATGAAAGCCAAGTACTGCTTAGAGTTCACAATGCAAAGCAATATGTACAACTTTGATTTAAAGAATGTTGTTCCTTCTGGAAATTTAACTTGTTTGTTTGTAAAACCATATGATGAGTCCTAAATAAGGCATAGGAGGTTGGGGGGGTCCATGTGAATTATTAAAACAATGAATAAACATTGTGAAGGGAAACCTTTTTGTAAAGGTCTTCCTTCAAAGGATTTTTGACAATTACCATACTTTGTTGTCTTGTCAGAAGGGAAAGCAACACAAGGTTTTCCTATAAGGCTAAAACTTTATGAGCCTAACAGCTAACCCTTACAGATTTGTATATGGACTAATATTTGGTCCTAACACTGATGGAGTATCAACCATAAGACATATTGCCTTGTAGTAACTGATGACTTTAGCAGGTTTAGCTGGGTCTTCTTCTTAGCCTCTAAGGATGAGACAAGTGGGATTCTTAAGAGATTTATAACAGAAATAGAAAACCAATTAAACCATAAGGTTAAAGTAATCAGTGTAGTAATTGGACATAATTCAAACAGGAAATTGTGAATGAAATATGTGGATTAAAAGGATAAAATGGAGAATTTAATGATGCAGAACTCCATAAACAAATGGAGTGTTAAGAAAGAACATGACTCTGATTGAGGAAGCTAGGACATGCTAGCAGAACTAACCGCTTCTACCTATTGTAATTTTGCTAAAGCGAGTTATACTGCTTGTTATGTTCTAAATAGGGTTTTAGTGACCAAGCCTCATAACAAGACACCCTATGAACTTATAATTAGCAGACCACCAAGCATAAGTTTCATGAGACCTTTTGGATGTCCTGTTACTATCTTTAGGAAAATTTGATGGGAAGGCTGAAGAAGGGTTTTTAAGTGGGTACTCTGTAAATAGCAAAGCTTTCAGGGTATTTAATTCTCAAACTAGAAAAGTTGAAGATAATCTGCATGTAAACTTTCTTGAAAATAAACCAAATGTTGCAGGACCAGACCTAACTGGCTTTGATATTGATTCCTTAACAATTCTATGAACTATCAACCAAGTCAATTGCAGGAATCAAACTAACAAAAAATGCAGGTCCACAAAAGCTAATGGTGATACAGGTTTGAAGAAAAGTGTTTGATTCTAGACAATCTTTGAAGAAAAGAAGTGTCTACTCCAACAAAATCTTGTGTTCCCATTTATGTCTTCTATCTTCTCAAGCTACCGAGCTCAGATGAAGTGTATAAAAATGATACGGCTGATGATGCTGCTGGTGAAACTCTTGTACCAAAACCAGCAAGTAAGAATGAGCAAACCTTGAAGAATGTTCTTGACAAAATGATAGATCAAGAGAAGGAGGCTAAAGAGCAATCAGATGCTGTTAGAAAAGAGTTTGAAGCACAATGTAACAGGCATCATCTTTCAGGGAAGTCTACTAGAGCAAGCAGCACTAACAGTTTTAATACTGTTAGCACACCAGTTAATACTGCTGGTGGATCAAGAATTTTTGGTGATGCTGGATCATCATTTGTTCCTCTTAGTAAATTTACTAATCTTCCACATGATCCACTCATGCCTGATTTTGGAGGATACTGCTGAAGTTCAAAATACCTGGCATTTGTTGGCAGTAAGGCTTTTGATGAAGAAGTTTGGACACTACAATTCACCTTGCTGATCAAGTTATGGTGAGAGAGGCTCATTTCAACAACATGAAACCTTTAACTGTTGTCAGTCCTATTCCTACAACTAGAGTACACTCTATTCATCCTAAAGATCAAATATTTAGAGATCCAAAGTCAGCAGTACAAACAAGGGGAATGACAAAGAAGAGTTCTAGAAAACATGCTATGATTAGCTACATCCAAAAGCAGAGAAGGTCAAATCAACAAAGATTTCCAAAACTGCTTATTAGCCTATTCCTCTCTCAGTAGGAACCCACAAAGACAGCTCAAGCCCTTGATGATGAAAGCTGGGTTAAAGCAATGCAAGAAGAGTTGCTTCAGTTCAAGATTCAGAAAGTTTGGACCTTAGTTGACCTACCTTATGGCAAGAAGGCTATTGGTACAAAGTGGGTGTATAGAAATAAGAAAGATGAAAGGGGTATAGTAGTCAGAAACAAAGCCAGGCTGGTAGCACAAGGATACAAACAAGAAGAAGGCATTGACTATGATGAGGTTTTTGCTCCTGTTGCTAGGATTGAAGCAATCAGGTTATTTTTGTGGCTATCATCATTTTTATGATTTTCTTGTGTACCAGATGGATGTCAACCAGTACCTTCTCTATGGTACTATTGAAGATGAGGTATATGTAATCCAACCTCTAGGTTTTATGGACTAAACAGAGTATTAGAAGGATTAAGGAGTTTCAATAATGATGTTAAGTATGGATATATTCAAAGAGATCTCACCAATGAAGAAGTTGAGTATCTGAAATTGTTTGAAGAAGAGATTGAAGTAAGATTGAAGTATCGAAATCAGATGATAAGATGGGAGATGTATGTGAATGGAAGACCACTTGGACCACTTGGACCACGAAGAGAACGCCCAGAATAATCGACCCTTAGGGGGAGATTGTTAGGTTCATAAAAAGTGTCGATTATGTGATTTAGTTATTAGTCTTTATTTTGTTTAGAATAAAGTAGTTTGTAATAAGGTATATTATGCTAAAAGTAAGAAATAGCATAATTGCCAAAGAATAGGGACTAGAAGTGAAACATTAGAAAAATAAAGGAAGGGAAGCCTCATTCCTTCTCCTATAAATACCCCTTCTAATCATCATTAGAAGGTGATGCCTTGTAATAAACTTTTCCTTTTTCCCTCCATCTTAATAACATTTGAAATTTGAATACTTGCCATCCTCTACTATTCTCTCCAAGCTTTCATGGTTGATTATGTATGATTCAAGATAAACAAGACCTATCAAATGTATCTAAGGTTTTTGCAATTATTCTTGAATATTCAACTTCCAAATTTGGTGATACCTTTTAATGATATTTATGAAACACCAAAGCTTACTAAAAAGGTTTTTAAAAATATGAGGAAGCCAGGAAAAGGATTTTCAGGCAGAGTCACACAATTGTTTCAAAATATGTTGGCTCCTCTAGTAGTAGTTGGTGAAGGTTCAAAGCAACCCACTGAACCCCAACCCACATCTTCTACTGCTCCTCAAGATATTTTAACTCAAGTTGCTACTGCTACTGCATCAAAACCACCAAAAGACCCAAACACATATTGGAGAACCAAAAGAGGTCGGAACACCAAGGTACCTCAGTCTGGTGGTTCCCCTAAAAAGGCTAGTGATAGGCTATCAATGAGGAGATGATTCATAGTGTGGAAAGGGCTATCACTACTGATGCTAGCTTAGATGCAACACAGGACAGTGATAACATTACTAAGACCTAATCCACGACAACACATAATGAGCCTTATCCTATGGGAGAAGGTTCAGGTAGTGGTCCCTGGTACCAAGAAACCATGGGGGTACTCCTGCTCAGACTAGGTCTGAAAGAGTGCTTGAACAGCCCATCTGGAAGTGGGGAGGGCAGGATGGAACATCAATTTGAATTGATGAGTAATGTACCAATCACACCTCATGATTCACCTCTCCTAGGAGGTTAAACACCTGGAAGTGATGAGGGTAGACTGAAACTAAAGGAATTGATGATTATGTGTACAAAACTGTCAAAACAAGTACTTGACTTGGAGAAAGAGAAGGATGCTCAAGCTGTGGAGATCCTCAGACTAAAGAAAAGAGTCAATAGATTAGAAAGACAAATGAAGTCACGCACCTCACAGCCAAGAAGGAGGAAATACGGATGGGTTGAGTCTTCAGATGCTGATTTAGATGAGGAGGATGCATCCAAACAGGGGAGGAAAAATGACAAGACCAACCCCATGCTTCAAGAAAGTGATTTTGATGGATTTGATGATGAGACAGTTGATGCTGCTACAACTGGAGTTAATACTGCGAGTGCACCAGTTACTACTGCTGGTGTAGCTATTAGTACTACTGAGCCTAGAACTCCTTCTACAACAACAACAGTCTTTGATGATGAAGATGTTACTATAGATATGGCTTAAACTATGATGAAGAGTTAGACAAGGCTTAAATAGAAAGACAAAGACAAGAAGAAGCTACTAATGCTGCTTTGACTAAAGAGTTTGATGAAATACAAGCCATAATTAATGCTGATGCTTTGTTTGCTGCAAAGCTCCAACAGGAAGAGAGAGAGTTGTTTACCATTGAAGAAAGAGCATAATTATTAGTAGAGACAATAGCAGCATAAAGAAAGTTTAGAGCTGCTCAAAGGGCTGAAGAGATCAGAAGTAAACCACCTAATAAAACACAGTTGAGGAATCTTATGATGACTTATCTAAAGAACACAGATGGTTAGAAACACAGTCAGCTGAAAGGAAAGACTTATGAAGAAATCCACGAGTTATATGAAAGACAGCAAAAGAGGAATCAAGATTTTACACCAATGGATTCAAAGAAAGAAGCTCAGAAGTCAGGTAAAAGATTGAAAAGAGTTGCAGGATCATATGCAACGCAACAGTCACACAAGAAATCAAAAGTAATGAAATCTGTAAAGAATGTTACAGAAGAAGAAGCAGCAGAGTATGAGAAGGAGAAGGAAGAACTCATGTTAAGCTTAAAGATAATTTCTGGTGATGACAGTGAAGTGAACTATGAACCACTATCCAGAAGATTTCCTATTGTGAATTAGGAATATAAGTTGCTGGGAAATGTGGATGCAAAAGACATGTATGTTTACAAATTAACCAGAGCTGATGGAAGTTCAAGCTATCATGGAGACATGCAAGCCTTCTTAAGAAGACTTGACAGGCAAGACTTGAATGACCTATACAGGTTAGTTCAGGAAAGGTTTCAAGATCATCCTCTTGAAGGACATGATTTGTTGCTTTGGGGAGATCTAAGGATGCTATTTGACCCAGATGAAAAAGATGAACTATGGATGAATCAACTGGATTGGAAATTGCTGAAATGGAAATTGCATGAAAATTGTGGAGTTCACACTCTGTTTATGGATGGTACACCTATGGAGATTAATATGCTAGTAGAGAAAAAGTACCCACTGATCAAGGAATTATTGGAGAAGATGCTGAACTTGCAGTTAGAAGCTGAAGAAGAAAGTACTATGGCATTTGAGCTTATCAAGTTCATCAAATCAATGCTTGAAGAGTAGTAAAATGTTTGGATACATCCTCCTAATGACCAAGATGCTTAAACTGAAGAAACTTGATGATTGACAAGTAAATATCAAGTTTAGGGGAGGATTGTTAAGAATTTTGAGTTACTACTGCCAGTACTACTTTACTACTGCTGGTTCAAGATTGATACTGTTGCTAAAAGACTAAAGAAATAGACTAAGTAGTTAGTACTGCTAGTTATATTAGTTAGTACTGTCAGTACATTTTAGTACTGCCAGTATAGTTAGTACTATTAGTATTATATAGTTAGTATTGCTAAAGTGATATGCATGATATATATTAGGAATAGATATGCATTATCATTGTACGCATTTTGTAAGCCCATTAGGGTTTCCTTGGTGTATAAAAGGAACCCTACGGCATAGTTAGAATATATCAATTCATAGTTAGTTATTCTGTAACCTAGGCATAATATTTGCAATCAATATATCTAAAGTGTTTAGTATTCTTTGTTCTTCTTTGTATTACAAGTTAGATTCCGTATAACTTGTAGTATTCACAATCATAGTTTCTCAAATAGTTAGTTTGGATTTATCCAAGTTAACTAAGCTATAACAAGCTAAGAAGATCTGTTAATTGGGACTTCACAATTTTGCAACAAAATAAGTGTAGGGGAATTTATCCGGTTTTTAGAACCAAATTCAAACATGCAAAATAAATTGTTTAGATTAATTCGCGTCAGTTTCGAGTCATATGATTGAATTGTCAAAACTCAGGTTTTATACAGCCATTTGTACAGGAATGAACTTATGGAATCAAGTGCATGAAATTTTTCATCAAAAACAAAAATTTCATTTTCACATAATGTGGAGATGGTGTCACGATTTACACGCGACGCCGTCACCACGACACCTGTAACGGCGTCAGGGTAATCCTGACTGCGTCAAATGCCCAGGTCCAGAATACTTAAAGTTTTTAATTATTTTTGAAAATGTAACTTGTACAACATTTAAAATATGTACTATTCTTTTGTAAACCTGCAAAACCACGAGATTAACAATTCTCTCATCCTATATTTACTTCTTTATAGAGTCAACCCTAATTTCACATTGTATATTATTAAATTGCACATTTTATGCTTGGTATAGTTATCTTTGTCTTTGATTACAAGTTATATTTAATGAGAAGAAGCTTAGAAGTTCTTAGGAAGTTTCATTGGACAATTCTTGGATGATGATTTAACCAGTTATTGCATGTTTCTTCTCCATTATTGAGCAAACCAAGAGAGTACTAGTTTCTTTTCCTTGTTTTTTTCCCTTTAATTCGTTTTTACGAGTACCTTTATAGAACATTAGGGACAATGTTCAACTTAAGTGTGTGGGTGGGGGGAATAAGCCTTAGAAACTATTCTTTCATTTGTCATTTGCTTTGTCCTTAAAATGACGGGTAATATATAAAAACATAACATAAAAAGGTGATTTTTACCCAAATTTAATTTTTTATGACACATACCGACGAAAACCGAGTATTAATAGCGTCTCATGGATAGAAATTCATATGACTAGCAAAAAAACCCTCAGAATTCCACCCAAAAATGTGAGGTTCGCCTTTAGATCTTTAGGAATTCGGATATCTATTATTGATAACCAAGATAGTTTATACCTTTAGCCTTCTAGAGTTAAGGAGTAAGCAGTCACATGTGTCTATTCCGTCGTTACGGATATGTACGTGTGGTCTTCATCGCCTTTTCTGGAGCATTAAGATCGGTATTAAATTATATGAGTATACCAGTAGTATATTAAATTCTAAAACTTGTTTTTGTGATGCATCCCGAGACTGCGTAATAAGTATTAGGATTTTCTTGATAAGAGGCACTAGGATTAACACATGTTTTAAACCTGTAATTGTTATGATGGTCACATCGATCATATAACTATCCCACACCCTTGTTATGCACTCATTTTTAGTGCAGGATACCCCAATATATTTGTTAGATAATCTCCATGTTATTTTGATCCACCTCAAATTGGGTCATTAGTTGGATTATAAATATCGAGTATGTAAAAAGCTCAAGTGTAAGGGTACGTGTTGTAAACCCCAAGTTATGATGAATTATGTTATTAAAAAAAAGTAAAAGAAAGAGATTGATGTAGAGTTTGTATATCTTCGTTCGAGTCTTGGCTTAGCAACCAAACAAACATGTATTCGTGTAAATAATTATCCAACCCTTCCACTCTAAATTCACCCAAAGGCACCCAAATGTATCCCATCCGTTTCTGTTTCCATTATATGTTATCTTACACCTACACCCCACAATCCTTAAAAAGACCTCTTAGATAGTAATGAATAATGCTTGTGCCTAACAGTTGAGGTTTGATCCTTTACCAAGCCTATGATAATTTATCTGCTATGACATGTAATGAGTGTTGATTTTCCGTTTCCCCCTTATGTTATAATTTTCCGTGCTTTTAATTATGAGGTCTAGAAGGTTGTGTTGTAAAATACTTTTAAAGAGTAGGTAAAAATAACGCTCATATTGTTATTGTCTAGGTAGAAAAGCCCATTTGCTTGAGGATAAGCAAATCCCAAGTGTAGGAGTATTTGATGAGGTGTCACTTTATATAGTTTTTTGGGGTCATTTAACCCCCTAAATCGTGCATTTATGCCCAAATAGTAATTAATTTATCCTTTCCCAGTAATTGAGCAATTTTGGAAGCATTTTGGAGGAAAAAACACGGACCTTGAACTCATTTGGAGACGAAGCGGACAAGAGGGACCTACACCAACATCTCTTAAGAATTTCCACTTTGAGGCTGGAGACGGCGTCACAGATTACACGTGACGCCATCACAATTCATACCAAGACGGCGTCACAAGATCTCAAGACGGTGTCAGAATGCACGACCCAACCCATTATCTAGAATATTCTCTTTCACGACGGCGTCACGATTAAAATGCGACACCGTCGCAGTGATTTTCCTATATATACAAACCCTAAATTAATGTTATAAGTGTGTAACTTTAGAGTAAAATAAAGGGACGAACCCTAGATTGTTTAGCAGCCGTTAGGGATGATTTTAGGGCCTCAAAACCCTATTGTACTTCCTTCAATTCATGTTTTAATCAAGTGAGACTATGTTAATCATTCAGTATGTCTTGTTGTGTGATTCTTATCTGTTCTTGCTTTATCTTTAACATGCTTGGCTAAACCTTCTATTGTGTTTATTTATGATTGTATGAAACCTAGGATGTAGATCTTAGTGGTGTTGCTTCTTGTGATAAATATGCATGTTAGGTCTTAGAAAACCAGCTTTTGTCTGTATCGCTGTTGATATGTCTAGGAAAACATGATTGTGTAGAAAGGATACCATCGGGTAACAGTCTTCATACTACCTTGCCCCTTATATGGTTGATCCACTCTTAATATATTTCAAATGCATTTAATATACTCTTAGGGGCCTTGTAATAGTCTTCATACTACCTTACTTGTGCGTTGCCTTAACGGAATATTAAATAGACGACGGGTTCGTGTAATTCGTTCATGACTTAAGAAATAATTACATAGATCATCACAAGTGTGACAAAGCAACAACACTAGGAGAAGCAATCTAGGGAGTAATACAAGATTAAATGAACATAATCTTTTATTATATTATTATCACAAATAGCTTAGTTCATTATTTAGTTTATTAGCTAAAACCAAACCAAACCTCTCAAAATATGATTTACCTGCTTTCTTATAAATATAAAAACACAAAAAGAATCTTCTCTCAACCCTTAGAATTCTGTTAGACCGTGATCAAGCCTTCCCAGCCTATTCCACTAGAGAACGATAACAACCCACGAGTCTTGCCTATACTGCACTACAACGATTAGGTACACTGCGTAGGGAGTTGTAAAACTTCTTGTAGAAGTTCCTTAAGACAACCGCAACAGTTAGGGATTCAGTTTCATGTTGAGAAAAAGTACGGATTTCTCCAAGGAGTTGGTCAAAAAGAGCTAGGGAAAGAATTGACTAATGAAAGCAGTTCGAAGTTCATCCCATGTTTTGATAGATCCTTCGTTGAGTTCGTCCAGCCATGTTTTTGCTTCTCTTGTGAGTGATAGGGGAAACATCATTAGGCAGATAGCTTCATTCTCGGTATCTCTGTATTTAAACATATCGCAGATTCCAAGGAATTCATGAATGTGTTTATGAGGATCGGTTTTGGTTCTATCATCAAATTGGTTTCCTTTGACGAGAGTCAATTGGTTACCTTTAATGGCAAATTCATTTGCGGTTTCAGGAATAGTGATTGCGTAACCGGGAGTCAGAGCGACAACACGGTCGGCAGCCCACATGGGTTCATCATCCATTAGATCATAATTTTGAAGAATATCAAGAAAGTGACGGAAGTAATTGATGGTGTGGAATTGGCGGATAGACAATTTCTAGGTGTTTAGGTTGGGTTGTTTTTTAGTCGAATGGGACACTCTTCTGTTTCATCACGAAGTCTTCGATTAAGAGTAAAGTTTAGGTTTCAGGTAACGGGTTTCAACAAGTTTCAGATTTGGGTGAAGAAGTGTATGCATCCAAAGGAGAAATTGTTTGGGTCAGTTTGCCAGAAAACTATACGACAATTTTTGAAAAAGAGGAGGAGTTAAAATAATTTTCCAGAGTTGACTACAAAACAGCTTAAAAATCCCTGGCTGTGGCACTAAAAACTTTGATGTGTTTCAAAAGCTTTAAATTTATAATGACTGAAAATACTAATTTTATTATAGGGAAACACACGGGTAAAAGTATAACCCACGTATCATAAAGAAAATAGACTTTAACAATTTTGAAAATAACTTTTATTTTACTAGTGATAATAAAGATGATTACTTGGATAGTTGAAAATAATTTATAAGTTATGGTAATGATTAAGACCTTGAAGATGAACTGTAACATATAAAAAGGATTTCTCGTCAAAAAATGTTTTCACAAATTAACTTAATTAACTTAAGACTTATATTTAGTTGGCTAGACTAGATGTGTCACTCAAATGATCTAGAAAACTTATTATATCAAAGCTTATTTTGTTTAACAGTTTACGAAAGTGGATTTCTCAACACAGACGATAAAGACCATAGACAAATTTTTAAAACCATATAGATGATAATGGGTCTTTCGACCTATACCAATATGATTATATAATCTAAGTTGATAAGCAAAAGCGACAAGATAAGATATAATAGGGGTGCAACATAAGCTTGAGATTAATGAGATCACAATCATACCAAACACTTATGATTATCATAAACTTCACCGAGTAAGTCTGAGAGGAATTAGTTCTCATAGTATGTAGTTCATAAACTAACTTGATTCAACAGAAACTTTATTGTTTCAATAAACTAGTGATGTTCTTCTACGTTCTTGGTTGTTTGATCTTGTATCTTCAAAGAGGTGTGGTGTTTATTATCTCATAAAATTTTATACTTATATATATGTATTATATAAATATTATTATCTTTATATATATATATCATATATATATATATATATATATATATATTGTAATAATTGCTTAATACATATATATAATATATAACAAAAAAAACCAATTATCAATTTAAGAAGAGAGTGTAATATTCCGTTAAGGCTTTTAAGAGTTTATCTTTTATCCAAAGTAAAATCCAAACCTTCACGGGTCATTTCCCGACGGAGGGTTGAATTGAGTAATCAATTTCGTCACGATCGAGTGATATAATGTCAATTTTTTTATTGGAATTCTATTTAATACATATAAGATGCAAAAACAGTAAAAAGTAAACCTTTAAAACGAAAGCAACTAAAGTTTTTTAAATCCCGAAAAAACGATAACAGGTTCCTTTAAAACCCGAGCTTTAAAAACCTAAACTATCAAAATTTTACCCTACAAAAGCAAATTTAATTTTTAAAGGTCCTAAATGATAAAATAAAATTTTAGAAAAAAGAATTATATTTTTTTGACTTTTATTTTATTTATTATGAATTAAAAACAGTTTTAATCTAAAAAATTAATTAAAAAATACTAAACTAATTTGGTAAAATTTCTAATATTAATTAGGAAAAGTACTGGTACATGCTATCCTAGGAAAAATAAAATGGTCAAAACAACTTATTGAAATAAACTGTTAAAAAGCTAAATAAAGCTGAAAGCTAAAATGGCTAAAATGTGTATCAAAGAAAAGTAGTAAGGAGTAATAAACGAAAAAGACCCCAGGGCAGTTGGTGAGAGTGTGGTGTGTTAAGGTGTTGTGTGATAAGGGAGAGGTCATAGGTTCGAACCCTGTGGCCACCCTTTTTGTGAAACATTTTTTTTTATTTCTTTTTGCAAAAAGCTAAAGTTAAGACGAAAATAGGCATCTTTAATAAAGAGACTTTTTACTAAAACTTATTAATAAGCCAGAAAAAAGCTAAGTCTAACTGACAGAATGCTTAAAAGCTCACTTAGATCAACTAAAACTTGTTTAGCTTTTTGGACATAATAAGCAAAAGAGATCAAATAAGCTGAAAACAAAAATTAATCTACACCCAATAAGTTCTAAGGACTAGGTAATAAGAAAAAATAAGAAGCTAAAAGCTCAAAAAGACATTCAAAATAGCAGACTTCAAAAGAATTTTGAAAAACTTTAAGCTACAATTTAGCATTATTAAGCATTTGAAATAAGTTGAAAACTAAAAACTAATCCTATCCTAGACCTAATAAGCTATAAAGACTAGAAATAAGCAAATCACAATAGTTGAAAAGCATTTATTAGCTAAAGCACAGCTAGTATGTGTTATTTTACACATACCTTTTACCTTATTAACAAGCTATAAAGACCAAAAATGGAATGAGTGCAAGAAATCGAATCCAAGGGCGTATACATCCTTAATGGGCCAACCCGTACCCATTTTAATGGGCCAGGTCAGCCCATTAACATGGTATCTATACAAAATAAAAAGCCTTTTATTAAATCTTAATGACAAATCCAATACATTATCCCTTGGCCCAAAACAAATAAAGCCTAACTTTTTTTAGCCCCGTCCAAGTCAACACATATAATGGGTCAAACTAGTCAACATGGTCAAAATTAAAGTATTGTACATCTTTTTCACCTTCTTTCCCTCCATTTCACCCATGCACACGCAGGGTAATAATAAACCCAATCACTCACCCAATCCCACACTTGCTATTGCTTCTAGAAGGAGTTCTGACAGGTCTGACAGAATTGGGATCCACGTTGGCAATCCCAACGCATACGATTGAATGAAAGATGTGGAATCAAAATCAAGGGCTCAAATTATTTGCGTGGAGAGCAATCAAGATTGAAGGGCCAAGATAAGAGATTGAGGAGCGTTGGAGGGGCTAGAAGCTTCACCTTACTCCTATAAAAGGAGGCCTCAACACACAGTATTAGTCATCTTGGAGTAGGGTAATCTAGAGTAGGAGTAGTGTAGATTAGCTTATAGCTTATTTTTCCAGCTTATTTTCATTTATTTTATGCAATTTCCTTTTCGGCAATGTAATCTCCTTTTTCATTTAATAAAATTTTTTTTGTGCTTAAACTTTCCTTTTTCATATGTGCAAAAGTGGTTTCAATATGTTACTAATAAGCTGTTAAGCTATTGATAAGCTACATTGCTCTCTCAAAAGTTCATTAGCTCAAATAAGCTTATCTAAGCTTGTTTGAGCTTGGTTATTCAGTTACTAAAGGAATTGGTTAAGGTGTTTGATTTTAAGCTAATATGGATGATAAGCCAATCCGGGAAGGGCTTATGGGTTGTGTACAGCTTATTGATAAGCTGAGCTTGTAGACTTAAGCTCATTTGAGCATTTAAATCCCTGTTTTGAGCAAGGGATTGAGGTACTTTTACTTTTCTTCACTTTATAGCTTAAAGTATTTTATTGCTTATTTAACTGCTTATTTGCTTATTGCTTCTTATTTTATGCTTAATCTGTTTTAGGGTAGCTTAATATGTATTTAGCTTATAATTTTACAAAAATCTCTTTCTTAAATAATTAATGCTGCTTTCATAGTAATTAGTACTGATATCATAAGCAGTTAATACTGTTGTAGGTTTTAGCTTATTTCTAAGGCTTATTAGTTTATAATATCTACTTATTTAGTTTTATTAGTCATGATGCATAATCTGTTTTTGCTTAAAAGGGAGTTTAGAGATCTGTTTTGCTTTTTTAATAAGTTTTCAAAAACTTAAAAGGGTGTTTGGCGTTACTACTTATTTGAGCTTATTGGCTTACTCAAAGTTTTAAATTAGTTTTTCTTAGTTGAGTTAGTTTAAGTAAGCTAAAATCTTAATCTGTTTTAGGGGTTTAGCTTATTAATAGTTAAGCTTCATTTTAGTTTTTCAAATTCAAAAAGCCAAAAATAGTGCAAACTGTCTGACATAGCTTTTTCATGTAGCTTTTTCTTTATCTATTTAGATTTCAAAATATTTTCTCTGAGCTATTTTGAGTAGCTTATAGTATAAGATTTTTAGTTTTGCTAGTCATTTTGCCATAAGGATCTATTTAGTTGCTTTAAGATAAGCTCAAAAGTCCCTCTTTAGGTTGTTTGGTTAACTATTTTAAGCAAATAGCTTATTGGTTTTCTGAGCTTATGGACTGTTGGAATGGCTTATTATAGTTTTAGTTTTACTTATTAAGATAGGTTTAAGATCATAAGTGTTTATTTGGTCAAAATTAGAGCTTATTAAAGCTTATGTGCTTTAACAGTTTTAGCATTCCAAATTAGAAAGTAGAAAGTCTTTTAAGCAATCTGTCATTCAATTGCTTTTTCTGAGCTTATTTTCATGTTTCATAAGAAGTGCTAGTTAGATTATTTGCTTATTTTCATGTGTTCTTTCAGTTTTTCATAAAAAGGGAAGCCACAGGTTCGAACCTGTGACCTCCCCCCTTAGCACACACACGCCTTAACACACCACACAAATACCATCTGTAACACCCCCATTTTTACAGATAGCAGCGGAAGCTAATCTGGGGTATTACTTCAAATGTACAACAGTCATAATCATAGAAAACGAATCAATAGAGTCGTTTTTGAAAATAAGTTACCATTCATTATTTCATCAGAGTTTT